>JAVQKC010054452.1:0-14591 GCA_036025475.1 Philypnodon macrostomus
AGTGTTCTAATGGACACTAAAGGTAATTTGGAGAAATATTTACAAAATCCATTTTGTAATAACCCTCCCTAATACATTCAAAGCTCTTATTGGACATTTATTCTGACCATAACATGAAGGGTATCTATTGTATCTTGTAGTGCTGCTCACCTCAAACTGTTGAGAGAAGGCTTGGTGCTTGGTGGAGTGCAGCTCAGACACCTGTTTGATGAAGTTTTGGACTGGAACAGCCTCTGTGTCATCTGCAACACACAAGATCTGAATTAGACCCACACTTTGTTATCAGGCATACCTATAAAGCAATTACTTAACTATGAACAAAACAGTAAGAAATGTATGAATGTTTTACATTTGAAGTTATATGTATTGTATGTGTACTGTAAATATAAATGCTTTACAAATAACATATTACAATAATAATATGGGTCATTGAATTGTGCTACAGTGCATTAATTTATGCTCTGTTCTTCATTGTAATTTTTACTGTAACAATGCATGTGTACATATTAATAAAAAGGAAAATAAAAAATATTATATATATTATGAAAAATGGATTGGATGTACATTGAATTTGTGGTTTAAATGGTTTTATGAAGCAGTAGTCTTCTGTATAAGACAACATATTTTACCATATTGCCCACCTCTAATTATTAATGAATATTTACCAACGCATAATTTTTTTAAATGCATTTTTTTAATTAGTTCACAATTAACTACTGTATAATGTTTTATAGAACAAAAGTATTGTAAAGTGTTACCCAGTTTTGTTTTCCTTACATAAAAAACTAAGAAATTAGATTTCTCTGTTTCTTTGTGAAAATATGTCTTCAATGATATGTCATGAATGAAAAAATAATGATGTCTTTTCAATAAATTAACCTATAGTGTGTGTGTGTGCTTGTGTGTGTTTGCATGTGTAGTAGTGTCAGACTGCAGGTCCAAATCAACAAAGAGGATTACAGGATGTGCTCTGCCCTAGGGCTGATCCCATTGAGTCATTTAGCAGAACTAACATATGTTCAAACATCAGAGCTGAGTCCATGGCAGAGGAGGACACAGCTCTGGTGAGCATAGGCCATTTAACCTGAACTGGAGTCTCTGTGACCAGGACACACAAGCTTAAATAGATTTAATGGAGCTGAATCCAAACCCCAGACCTACAGAGCTGAGGAGGGAGCAGCTAATGTCCTGTTTACAGTATGTAGTGGACTCATGTGCTCTTTGTGACTGGTCAGCTCTCACTCACATGCACCAAAAACACTGTACATTGTACAAACATTCACACAAAAAACCTTTCATTGTCTCAGTTTACGTAAGTAAATCAGTCCAACTAGAAATATGTGCATTCAACTTCCATGGACTACTTCACATTTATACAACTTACAGTCTATTTTAAATATATTTAGGTTACATTTTACGTTTTGCAACATCAAACACCCAATATATACAAGCTGTTTTGTGGAGCTCCCACTTAGACTCGATGAGAAACAGTCGATTGGACACATGTCTCACCTGTCCCTTGCCTGTCCATTTGTGCCGGTTTTCGGGGGTTTCCAAATAAACTCCATTAAAATATATTTTTTACTTCTGGGATTTAAACAAAGCCTTGACATCCTCACATCCAAACATATTCCTTCTCCATCAGATATGTTGTTAAACGGTCTTGGCAACAATGCTTCTCTGGGTGCTTTTGTTGAGAGTCTATTTTCAGCTCTTGGTCAATCTGTTTTTAGCTCTTGGAGAGTACTACAGATCAACATAATTATTACTCAAACGTGCCCGAATTAAAGAAAACACAACTTTGGTTGTGTTTGAGGTAGAAACAACATTAGAACATCATTAAAAGCTCAGAAAAATCAATTTTGCAGAATAGAGGGACTTTAAATAAGTTTAGTTTGCTTGTGAATGATTACTGCACAATTTGTAAGTAGAGCAGCAGGTGTAACTCATCGACTAACCAGGGTGTTGGTTTAGCAGTTCAATTATCGATCCAAACAGTGCATACTACTGTTATGTCCTTGGGCAAGACACTTCAGCCACTATATGATAATGTTAGTAGGTTACGGAGTGTGAGAGGCATAGGCCACGTCTCTGTCAACATCGGACTGTAGTGTTGATGAGTAAAAGACTAGACTAACAGATTGTATAGTGTGTTGAATTAAATATAATCCTTTATATCAGTGCAATAAAGAATAATATTTGCTGCAGGACCAAGGGGTCTCTAGCTACAGCAAAAATAATAATGTTTATATTTTAAAAGGGGGATGATGTGTCTCACCATAAGTGTAGGTAGGTGTTCTGGAAAGAGTTGAGAATGCCATCTTTAGGAATCATTTAGTCTGCTTTTTGCATTTTGAATGGTAGTTTGCAAACTACACCATAGGCTGTAGTGGTCTTTATGTGAAGAATACACGTGATGTTAAAACTAGGGAAGCACTGATCTGGAATTGTTTGCCCGATACCAATGGCGATATTTTAATTACCAATTTGGCCGATACTGATTCCAATATGTAAACATGTTTTAGTATGCTATGTTTCTTGAAAACAAGAAATTTACATATGAATAACTGCTTTAAATATATTTATTAATCCACAAATCACCCTAAATTTAGACTCTTCTTTCTCTGACTCTTTCTAAATATTAGAACAGAATCAACACAGAGGACGGACAAAAGGCTCTATGCATGTCCATCTGTGTACCGAACGTATAAATGAGCCTTTAGTTCTGCACAGTACAAAGGTTATATGCTGGAGACATGGAATCCACACACCAATATAACAAATCTAACCCTTGACATTAGAACATGTATTTGACATTTCTCGTTAGTAAGACTTAGGACAGCTTTGTGTGACTCACAAAAAAACAAGATAATTTATTTTAGGTGAAAGTAATTCTATTAGCAGAGAAAATACAGTGTCATGTGAGAGTTGGAAGATGACACCGTTGGTCCACAAATAGCTGTGACCTGTGAATACTAAGGTGGACCTTCACCATACGCAGAGGGTGTCCACGGATCGGCCTAACCTCATAACCGGTCTTCAGCTGGACAAGTGTGTCTGATTTTGTCCTGATTCTGGATATCACACACTGAGTGGCACCTCTTCATAGTCTTACAGAGCACTTTTCTAGAATGCTTTTCTAAACAATTTACAGTTTGATGCATTATTCATTCATTCCACATTCACACTCGGTGGTGGAAGCGTGGCTGCAATTCTGCGCCTATGGTCCCGCCTGACCACCACAATCCCACAGTCACACTAACACATTCATACATGCTCCTGACCACCACAATCACACTAACATATTCATACATGCTCCTGACCACCACAATCACACAGTCACACTAACACATTCATACATGCTCCTGACCACCACAATCACACAGTCACACTAACATATTCATACATGCTCCTGACCACCACAATCACACAGTCACAGTCACACTAACACATTCATACATGCTCCTGACCACCACAATCACAGAAATGATATATGAACCAAAACACATACTTGATTCAATGCTCTATTCTTGTAGGATTTATGGCTGCCTTACTTTAACATCACAACAGACATCACTGCTTCTGCCATGAGAGTGCACACTTACGGTTAGTCCAGCACTATCTGTTAGATCATTTTGACCAAACCTGCCTAAAAATAACACAACAAAGCATTATTTTTGCAACTTTTAACACCATCTGTGCCCAACCAGGTTCTCTGTGGAGGTATGTCCGAGCCAGTATGTCTCTGTCTGGGTATCTGCCCCCTTTGTGTGACCCCAAAGATGGACACTTACTGATGGACGGAGGCTACATCAACAACCTGCCTGGTGAGTATATTTGAGAAACATTGGGCCTTTCTAGTGGTATACTGCAGTTTAGGTCTTCTGCTTAGACCTTGTTTTGGCAGAGTTTAGACCTGGTTTGTAACTGTCTGTCTGAGTTTAGTTCTTATTTAATCTTGAGTTTGACTAATTTAGACTTAGTTTTGGTTTACGTATATATACACTATGTCTGGTTTAGTCCTGGTTTAGATCTTGTTTAGTCCTGGTTTAGCCTGGCCAGCTGTGACTTACAGATGTATAGTAAACTGATCATAAACACCAGACATGATGCTAAAAAGCCACACATACATGCACACAGCCTGTTGTTAACAAGGAAGTCTAGGCTAGGTTTACTTCATATTTAGACCTTGTTTCATCCTTCTGGTAAAGTCTTTTTGGTTTACTTATATCTGTTTTTTATAGTCCTGGTATAGACCCAGTTTAGGCTCACAGGTGGTACTTAAAGTGGTAAAGTAGAAGAACCACTGAATTGTATAATTTAGCCTTTAAAATATGACTTACTTGTATGTCAGAATATTCATAATATTGAATTTCTGTTGTAGCTGACGTGGCGCGGTCAATGGGCGCGAAAGTGGTCATAGCCATTGATGTGGGGAGTCGAGATGAAACTGATCTGACCAACTACGGAGACTCTCTGAACGGCTGGTGGCTGCTCTGGAAGAGACTGAACCCACTGGCCGAGAGAGTCAAGGTCAGAGACAGCAAGAGATTCAAACATATGGGTTTACATTTTATAATATTCAGTAGTGGGTTATCAAGGACAATCTAAAATACTGTTGTGAATGGAGTCTGCATGTCCTCCCCATGTTACTGTTGGTCTGAACCAAAGATATTGAGATACAGAATCGGAAAGGCCACATTTATTTGCCTCTAGTGACTAATTGTAAAAAAAAACTTTGTATGCAAACATGTTGAATTTTCGCTTAGGATTATTGGCAAAACCAATTAGATTAGACACAAATAGTTACAAATATTACCCAGTTTAACAATGCTTCCATATCCCACTGTACCACTAGATGGGGTAGTGAGCTGCCGTGTGTTTGTCCTGATGAAAGTAATACATATACAACTGAATGATTTTAATCCTTACTCTCCCTCCAGGTGTTGAACATGGCAGAGATCCAAACTCGTCTTGCGTACGTCTGCTGTGTGCGTCAGCTAGAGCTGGTCAAAGACAGTGACTATTGTGAATACATCCGTCCTCCCATCGACCACTACGGGACACTGGAGTTTGGAAAGTTTGACGAGATTGCAGTAAGTCTTTCTGTCCGGACATTTTCTCTCTAGTATATTGAGTTAGAATATTGAATTTGAGTCTACTATTACCCCATTGTGTTCTCAGGAGGTGGGGTACCAGCACGGAAAGACGCTGTTCGATGTGTGGCAGAGAAGTGGTGTGATTGAAAGCATGCTCCGAGACCGGCATCAAGAGGAATTTCACAAAACTAAAACTGGACATGTGAGTGTAAAGTACCAGATATAATAGTTCACAAATGATTTCAAGATAACATTATACAGTATTATAAAATTGTCCTAGAACACACAGACATTTTGAAGCTCTGTAAAGTTAAGAGTATTGCTTTGATTCAGTAGTCTTACGTAAAATCTTATGTAGTAAATGTTGCAGGTAGTAATATGATGCTAGTATTGTATTGTGTTTATAGGTGGTTACGTGTCCAAATGCCTCCTTCACGGATCTGGCAGAGATAGTATCCAGAATTGAACCGGTGAAAAATGCTCTTGTAGGGGGTAAGTTTGTGTCAAGTGTCCTGAAAAAAAATCTGTAAACTAGAATTGTTTGTAAAACTCGGCCAAACCATCACAGTTGCACCCAAGATCCAGACAGTGAGTCACAACAAAAATTTTGTTCAGTGTTCCCCTCTTAACAGTTTCTTAAAAGATATGGATTTAGACTAGCCAAAATCGCAGTTCGAGATATCTATAATTCAGATTAGACTTGTCATATTTACATTTACAGTTATCTATAGATATCTATAGTTCAGTTTTGACTAGTCAAAGCTATATCACTTCACCATTGTGCAGCTTGTCGGACCTAGCTTACATGATAAGGGCTGCTAATGATGTGTGATTGGACAATAGCCGTTTGGGGGTGGGGTTTTGAGAAAGGTCAATTGCTCAAAAAATATAAAATATTTTGTTGTGCCCGTGTTTTGTAGAAGAGGTGTCAGATGAGTACCAGACAGACTACGATGAGGAGGCCGTGGAGAGTGCTCTGTCCGACTACGAGACCTTTCCAGCGGGCAGTGAACACACAGAGGGGGAGGAGACAGGCGAGACGGTATGGGCAAATGCTAAATCTGAAATTTTAGATCGATGTTTATTAGTTTATTATCAAATGCTGTTTTATTACATAATGAAGTAAAATATTACATTTTGGCAGATTTTTACATAATGTGAAATTATTACTTTATGTGGCTCAACATCATCCCAAAAATGAAATCCAACAATTTTTTGTCTTATTTTTTAGGACGAGGAGATTCAAATCCGACACAGACACAAGACCAGCCATTGAAGCTTGTTTTAGCGTTTTAGGCTTCGTTCAGACTGCAGGAAAATTCGGCCCAAATTGGATTTTTTTGCCCAGATGTGACCTGCATCTGATTTGCTTAAAACAGTCTCAATACATATATGATAAACATATCTGATTTATTAATATCCAATCCAGGTCACTTCCGTAACTGATCTTTTGCAATGAAAAAAGTCGCATTTCAAATTATATTAATATATTGTTTTAAATACAGGCCTAATATAGCTTAATAAATTATAATTAGTGGTGGGACTTGATTAAAAAATAATATCTAACTAGGCCTGTGCTGTTGTCCCCGACAGTAAGGTGTATATCGGCGAAACGGTCTCATACATCTGCCACAACTGTCACCAACGGGCACCTTAATCAGACATTGTGTGATTTCTAAGGGTTTTAATATTGTTACCGAGCAATTAAGAGACCCCGCCCCCAAACCATGACCAACATGGGAAGGGTCTATTTGACTTTTTTGATTTGTCTGGATGTTTGTGAAGAATGTTTTTGTCAAATTTTGTGAAATTCCCTAAAACTACATTCTTCTTTCAGTCTATAGGATGTGTTATAGAGGTAACTGCCATCATATTGGCAGGGTAATTAGGTAATTCAGGTTTGAGCCTAATCGGGCAAAGTATGTGCAAGTTAGAGGCCAATTTCAATCCAAAATGGCCGACATCCTGTTTGTATAATAATATTTTATGTTGGGTACACTGTGGAGAATCACTGAAAAATCCAAAGACTTTTTGAGATATTGCGTTCACAGTTTTCGCCAGTAATTAATTAATTACTTAATTAATATTCATCAAAGTACCCAAATCGATATAGTTCAGCATCTTTATAGTATGTACCTGTGTGCAAAAGTTTAAACTGATCCGGCAATTTCTTTTTGAGTCATCACGTTCGCAGCTAGGATCTGCAGACGCGGACAGACGTGATTCCATAATATCGCCGTTTCGACAATATAATAAGAAATAAAAGTTGAAAGAAAGGGGATTGAAAAGTAAAGATATCAGGGAAAAAAACACTATTAAGTTTTCTCACTTTCAAATCCCTGTCCTACATATATTCTCAAACACACAAAGGCATGCATCTGTGCCTGAGCACGCACATGAAGGAATCATGCACTGATAACATTACACTTCTTAAGTCCTAATTAATCCGTCTTAAATGGATTACATTGCAGAGCACGTCAAGGCCAGGCTTTCCCCATTTGCCCTGACAACCGAATGTTAGGGTATGCAAGAGCGGATTGGATGTCACTTTTTAGCGAGAGGTCTCCTAAGGCTGCCCTGTCCTCTGCTACATGATGTGGGGAAATGAAGCTGACTGTTTCTGACACATACACAACACCAGTGAGGAGTCCCTAGATCACAGGTCTTAAAACGCTTAGGAAAAATTGTACTGTGTGGCAGAAACTCTTAGCATTACTTTACACAGTTTAAATATGGACCCATGGGGACATGTGCTTACTCACATATCACATACATTTCCCCAGACACAGCCACTTGTCCTGGTTTAAACAGCTGTCGCAAAAGCAGTCTGTAGTTATGCATTCTGGAATACATCCCAGTAGCACAAAAATGTGGCTATAGAGAGGACACTGAATATTGTTAAATATTACCTCTGAAAAAAAATGACTATACTTTTACTGTTGGTTATCGGTCTATAGTCTAACGATTACAATAAATTATTTTTTTTTTTTACAGATTGCTATGGCACCCAAAAATATTAATATAATTTATAAATACATGGTGCTGGAACAGGACGTTATTAGGCTGAGTTATATGTTCTATTGGTGAATTCAGCAAAATTGTGATAAATAATAATCCTAGTAAACAGTACATAGTTTTAGGTACAACTTCACTCAATCTAAAAGTCAGGGAAAACTAGCTATTTAGACAGGAGTATAAATAAATTATAAGAAACATATTGTACACTGTGTACAGCGTTGTGTTCTGAGTGCTCATTAAATAGAGCTCTGTCGACAGAAAAGGTGGGGAGCAGTGATGGATATTGGGAGGTTGAGGCAGGCGGGTGAGGGAGGTGGGGGTGGGAGGTGGGAGGTGGGAGGTGGGGGTGGAGTCACAAAGGAATAGATGGAGAGTTTGGGAGAATTAGCATGCTTTCATGCTTTCTACACTTCAGTGGAGCACCACAGGGCCTGTTGATGCTTCTAAGTGCTATGCAGTATTAACCAGAAAAATCTCTACGGAGACCCAGTGGCATACTGTGCATGTAGTGTGTGCTGACTGACCGCTAACTGCAAAGTACCAATCCCTAAATAACCCTCTCCAAGAACAGAAGGATGGGAAGTAAGCAGAGAACATTCCTCTCTCAAAAACCCTTTCTGAAGATTTTGAGATACTACAAAGTCTCTGAGAATTGTACAATTTTATATTCCCACTGTTAAACCACAAGGATAGCATACATTAAAGCCTAGCTTCACATAGCATGCTCCATTTAGGTCCAACATCTGGCAGAATGGTGCAGAGACTTGATAAGTAAGCATGATACAAATTAACCCACAATTGCTCCGAAGTGCATTTTACAACAGCAGCTCTCTTCAGAACAAACTAAACTCTGCTATACTCCCTCTGTTCTGATGCATCTCTTCACATTGGGATCATCTGTCATCCTTTTACTCCCTTCCTCGATGCCCTTTCTAATTTCACACTGAACATTTCTGCCTCCATTTGTCTTCCTTGTAGCCTCATTTATCCTGTGCTCCTCTCCTTCACTCTACCTTCAATCACACCAATAGGTCTCTGCGTCTTCTAAACTAAGATTACCCTCCATCCATCTGGCACTCTCAAAAAGTTTTCACCTGCCTGAATGTACATAAAGACTCCTTTGACAAGACAAATATTTTATTGTTTCATATAAAGGAAGAAATAATTTAAGTGCAGAGATGTTTGGTGCATTTAACATGCAAATTCATGTTAAATGCACCAAACACTGCACTTAAATTATTTCTTCCTTTATAGTTAATTAGTTATCATTCAGTGACCAGTGGTAAAAAGTTAATTGATAAAATAAGATCAACTTTATTGATCCCACTGCAAGGAATTGTACTTGTTATGGCAGTCCCTACAACAGGAGAGCAGAAAGCAAAGGTGTACAAGCAATCCATTGCTGTACCAAGCTGCATATTTTTGGGAATCCTGTGCCAAATGGAAGGTACAAACACCAAAAAAATGTGCATATAAACTATGAAAATATTGTTTACTTATAATGTATTCAGTTACATGCTTTTTGTTTTCTTAGTGCAAGTGTTTTTTAGTTTTTAGCATTTTCTTTGGTTTAGGAACAATGAGAAAAGTTTAACCTCAACAACAGCATAAAAGATGGAGAGATCTACCATTTCAAAAATAGAAAAAAAGAAAAACACTAGATGTTAAAAACATTTGGAGAAATCTTCAGCATAAATCCCTATTTTCCAAACAAGCTTAGGGAAATTGGATGCTTATCTACATAGCCTTTACTGACAAGTCAGGCTGCTTGTATCCTCTAGTTTCAGCACTGGTGGTCTTTTACTCGAGCCATCACCATATCAAGATCACAAATAGTTCCTCATACCAGAAACCCAATTAAAAAGAGGGGCTTAAATAAAATCAATAAATATGTCACACAGTGTTCTCCGCTCAAACAAAAGAGCAAGTCCAAGCATTGGACCAAACTTGGCATGAGTTTCTAGACCCTCTCTGAACTCGTATCACTCAGATCAATACCAACTCGCTACACCTGCTTCCATTCCTTAACTGCTAGTCCCCGATGCCCTGTTACTATCACCCTGTTTTGCAAGCTTCATTTTCAGCCTAGAGATAGTCTGCTGAGTGAAGCAATGAGCATTTGGGGAGAAGATGAGAAGAAGTACATTAAAGGAAGAGCAAAGGGAAGGGTGACCATACATTATTGAGAATACATCAGCGTTTTAGGGCAAAAATGTGAAAGCGTGTTTAGGGACAACCTCTTCAGTGCCTCTTTCCCCTTGCTACTTACCATCTCTACAAGTTTGCTTCTCCCAAGAGAGACGACCACATGTCTTATTCAGTGGGGAGGTTAAAAATTCAAAGAGGGGAAGGTGGAGCGGGGGAAGGAAAGCAGCGAATACCTGAAAACAGTGGAAATAAATGCATATCTTCAGGGAGTTCTCACTAGCACTAATCTAGACAGGCCCTTGCTTTGATTAGGCATGTGCGTGGTGTTGCGGTGGTGCTTGGGCGGAATGACGGAGGTGGATGAATAGAAAGGGGGAGTAGACTTTTGCAGTTTTACACTTTGAAAAATGAAGGTGCCTACAGGCTGTGGCAGAAACATGGTCTCATATTCGACTAAGAAATAGATATACTTACAGAGTATTAGCAGCTGTAGGCAAAATGTGAAACAGTAAATGACCAAGCAGTGCTAAATGCAACAATGATTTAATATAAAAGAGTTAAAATGTGTACTTTCACATCACAGAGAACACCATTTTCAATTTCCAGAAGATTAAGGTCAGAAAGTGGAGCATGGCCTGGTCCACTGAGTTTTGTAAATACCATTGGTGTCTGGTGTAAATGCCACTGGGTTATTCATATTTCACACAGCCCCGCTCCAGAAAAGGGGGGTAGCTTTAGGAAGAAATAAAAACGTGGAAGTTACTGAACAAAAAGTGACTGACTATGAATAAATAACGTGTATATTAAATTACAACTACTATTGATTTTGGTGCACAAAGTACTTGCCGATACCATTACATATTCATACAGCCAGAGTCTTGTCTATCAGCCATTGGCATCAGTCTTTAAAAGCCAGCAAAACCGTGCTGGGTATCTTTATTCAAAGTACTAATACAAAGATGTTATGACAAACTGTGTCTGGAGCTATAATATGTAGACTTGTATGCAAGTGTTGAACACAGACTGAGCCATTGGCAGAATGGAAAAAATAGTCTAATAGCCCCTAATAACTCACTTGTCAGCCAACAACTCATCAGTAGCAGCTCAGGGCTACTGTTCAACAATTCAAATGAGATTGAAGCTTCAATCCATATACTTTCGATGCGTCTTCTGG
Source organism: Philypnodon macrostomus (assembly GCA_036025475.1). NCBI lineage: Eukaryota > Metazoa > Chordata > Actinopteri > Gobiiformes > Eleotridae > Philypnodon > Philypnodon macrostomus. The sequence continues at coordinate 11,440 of JAVQKC010054452.1, forward strand.
TCCCATATCCTCCACTTTTACAGCCAGCTTTATCTACACACTTGGGTCTTCATTTTGGTTTCTATCTTTCATTCATTGTCTCTGTTCATAAGAAGGGCTTTATCAGAAGGCGATAAGAGAAGGAAATCAGCAGAGAGGAGTTAGAGTGGGAGAAGGGTGGGGGTTAATTCTCATATCTCGCCAACTTTATCTTTTGAAGTTGATGCTCTTGTTGCTGCATGTACTGTATGCTATCAGTGACATCAAAGTGGGCCAAGTCTTAAATGTGTGCAGGAGAAAATATAGCAGAGTGTGTCCCTAGCCTCCGGGTAAAGTGGCTAATATACAGAAAACCAGTATATTGTGATAAACAAGCAAAAATTGTATCAGGGGTTACAGACAATAATGCTATGTTTTAATCTGACCAGAATTTACACTCAAATTTATTGGCCAATCAATGATTCCAGTTTAATCTTGGTTTGTTCCTGGATTTGTAATGGTTTGGTTATTGGTCAGGTATGGCTGGGTCTGGTGTAGTCTTTAAGTTTTGATTTACATCTAATATTCACTGGCAATAACCACATTTTGTCAGTCATATTGTTATCAGAGCACTAAATATAGTTATTGCATATGACATGTTTCTAGTACTGTGGAACTCACAAAAACTACCCTCCCAAATCTATATCTGGTGTGACCCATGTGTATTTTAATGATCATCCTCTGTGTTAAAAAATAAGACTTGAGGGTGGCATGACTTTAAATTCCCTTATACTGAGATATGTTTTATGCACATATGTAAGAGTGGGGGAGGACAAAAGTGTTCGCTACTGTGACCAGAGGAACAGGAAGTGGGTGGAAAGTGTAGGTGTGCATACATATTTCTGCTTAATTCCCACAATTCAGATTTTATTTTTTATTTCTCTTTTTGACAAGGTAAAAAAAGATTCATAAAGAAATGGCAGAAAGTCTAATTTGATCAACCAATCCTCAATTAAACATACACAGGCTTTGATGGCATTTGTGCACATGCACAGCTGCTGTCAGGCCACGCTCAGATGTGATACCACCAGGAACATTTAAATGGTAATGGTTTTGGGATGAGACGTTGGAATGCTGTCTGCTGGCGAAGTGAGCGAACAGCTGGCTGAGATTTGAAGCGAGTGAAGCGAAGAAGGCCTATTTCGCTTAAAAACGGGATAATCTCTGGGAAAGAGAAAAGGCAGCAAGGAGATTAGGCACACGCAGCGGTAATACTCGGGCTTGACTACACTTACCTCATTTGCATGTAAAACAGAGAAGTAACGAGGGAGGAATGGAATGAAGAGAATGAGTGGGACAAAGCGTATGTGTGGTATTCATAGGTGTTTGCTGTGCATTAGAGTGAGGCTCCTCTGTTGGCAAAGAGAACCAATTCATGCACCACACTGCTGTGTTTTGAACCTGATAAGGCCTGATGAATGAATGCCGTTTTGTAGCTGTTCTCAACCATAAAAATTTAGAAAATAGGAATGAGCTTTCAAATGGCACAATGTGGATAAATATAAGGTAATGCTAAAGCAGAGCGGACTCAACCTAATTCCCCTTCAATACTATCTGAGTTATAGTCAGGATTCTTTGAAAGCACTGAAAACAAACACTTATGTGACCCAAGCTATAAACATAGCATTACTTATTTACAAAGTAGACCTGAATGCAGTTTTTTTGTATGCGACTAGGTGCAGTGGATGTGTCGAAGTACATGCTCAAGAGACCACAGAGCGCTGACCTATATCCTTGAGTCATTATGAGATCTATACATGGAAAATGTTTGCTTCCAGCCCTGAAATGGATAGGTAAGAATAAAAAGAAAAGAACTGTGATATTTTTCCCCAGCTCTTTCTGCAGCATTAGTGACCCTTACATTAACCCAAGTCTCTATCGGCAGACCCAGCCAGAACACTGCATGATTTATTAACAAGGTTTTCTACTGTGAACGAAAAAAGGCAAACATATACACATACACACCAACCAATTTAAAAGATATTATACACAACCTCTTCAAAGCTGCTGCCCATTTAGAGCCCATCTCTCGAGCATGCACAAACACCACTGCGTAATAAAGTGTACCCAAAGCCCATTTAGTGCTTTATTAGTTCATATTTTGAAATATCTCAAAAGACTAAAGATCTGAGCCTACACATTGAAAGAAATAACATCAAAAACAGTAATTATAAATTCACACATTTTTCATTTTTTTTTAGATTTGGCTCGCAATGAAAGATTATGATCACTTTAGAAGTTATAAATTAGTGTCGTCATGTATTTATTGCCCATTTGTCTTAAACAGCTCTAAACAAAGATTACATTAGCAATGAGTTAGGACTAAACCAGGGCCATCCATTAGAAGCTCACACAATACCTACAGCTTAAATAAGGTCTAGATAATTATGATCTTGTGTTGGATTATAATTTTCCTCATGACAAACATATACTGTATCTAATATTTCTCAACCCATGTGTGACTGAAATCTCAAAAAGCACTTTGTAAGAATGTGCACACCCACACGCAGTATGCATTTTTGTTGTAAACCAGTCTCTCATTAAGGAGAGCATAATAAACCTAAGTGGAAACCCTGAGATATGCACACACCTACAGAGAGGGAAATTGATTTGTTTGAAACACAGAGAGATCAAAAGGCTTATTATAATTGGTTTGTGTAAATGTGGTAGAGCTCTCCCACCCACTCCTCTCGAGGCATATATACTACCACGACACAAGTGCAGTAACAAATATTTATGCATCAACAAAATATGTCTCTCTGACTGAGAAAGAAAGCTCTGCGCAGAAGATGAAATGAGGTCAGTCCACTCAAAACTACGCCTGTGCTGTCGTCCCCGACAGCAAGGTGTATATCGGCAAAACGGCCCCATACGTCTGCCACAACTGGCACCTTAATCAGACTGTTTGATTTCTAAGGGTTTTTATATTGTTAACGATCAATTAAGAGGCCCCGCCCCAAAACCGTGACAAACATGAGAAGGGTCTATTTGTCTTTTGTTTATGTTCAGCATGTACGGACTTAATAAAAGTGCATCAAAACATTAATTTGTTAATTATTTAATTGTTATTAATCGTAGAAGTACCAAACTCAATCCAGTTCTGCATCTTCATGATATGTACCTGTGTGCAAAAG
>JAVQKC010054491.1:0-10837 GCA_036025475.1 Philypnodon macrostomus
TCTCTCACAGTGGACATGCACCTACGATGAAAATTTCAGACCCCTTCATGACTTCTAAGTGGGAGAAATAGCAAAATAGCAAGGTGTTCAAATACTTGTTTTCTTCACTGTATATTCTGCTTAATACAAAAGTCAAAGTTCAAAAAGTCAAATGCCACCTTTTCTAAACTGATCTACCTTCTATTTGACAGACCTATGTTGATTATATGAGTCGACTTTATGAACGAGAGATTAAAGATTTCTTTGAAGTTGCTAAAATAAAGATGGCAGGTACAAGCAAGGAGGCCAAGGGCAAGTTTGGTAAGAACAAAAATCACTGTGAATCTGACACAAATACTGTATACACCTATTGCCTGCATGAAAACATTTCTGTTAACTCATACTCAACATATCTATGTCAAAAGAAACTCATTAAGTTGCAAATCTGGTCTTTCACTTTCTCAAGTTTTATTATGCTTCTTAAGTTTGTTATGTTTGGTTAAGGCTCAAGGTTGAGTTTAATGGAATCGGCTTTCTGCATTCTTTGTCAGCTTTTTTTTTTAAAAACAAAATAGGATTTTGTTTTCCAAAGTTTGTGTAAGCCACTGAAGTGCACGTCAGCATATAACTACATCTAACATCTAGCCTCACCCTCCCATGCTGCATGTTCTGAGCCTAACATGTCTCTGTCTTTGATGCCCGCCTTTCTAACTGGCTGCAGCCACGCTTCCGCGGAAAGAGAGTGCACTCAAAACGGAAACAGAAAGTAAGTATGGAGCTCATCCACTCCTTTAACTCAAATGGCTTTCATTGTGCACCTGTTGTGCATTTTTGTCTTCATGATAAATAACATTTCTGAAAGACTTCCCCAGCTTTGTACTTTATGGTTGTAATGTGAACTGTTCCATTCGTCATTACATATTTTGATGTATAAACATTTACTAGTAATGACTAACTTTCATATCTGTTGCCATCACCTGTCATTTCACAGTTCAAGAAGAGTTCTGGTTTTCTGTTCTGTGTCTAAAGTTGTATTTGTTGTTGTGTTAGGCCTACATGGCAGCTCTGGTAAACTGACGGGCTCTACTTCAAGCCTGAACAAGCTCACTGTACAGGGCTCCAACAGCCGCCGATCACAGTCCTCCTCACTACTGGACATGGGCAACATGTCTGCCTCTGATTTAGACGTGGCTGACAGGACAAAGTTTGACAAGGTGATTAAAAAGTATTCTCTAAAAGGATTTTATATACAGATAAACTGCTAACAGACCACATGTTTTAGATCTTTGAGCAGGTTCTTAGTGAGCTGGAGCCGCTGTGTCTGGCAGAGCAGGACTTCATCAGTAGATTCTTTAAGCTTCAGCAGCACTCGGCAGTGATTCCTCCTCTTGCTCAGGTAAAATATTCATACATTTTTGCAAATGACTGTAAAGTAGTTCCCATAATTGAATAAAAAAGCTTACCTTTTTTACTACATTTCACTCTAGAAGAGGCTCTATAGGATATATGACTAATGTATTTTAATAGACATTTGTGGAGATAATGTATAGTTATGTCTGATGTGACAGCCGGAGACGGAGGAACCAGACGGAGGGGTACAAACAAGAATGTCTCACCAAACAGAGCACAGACACTCCTTGACATCAGAGTGAGTGGTGGACTTCATACTTTAAGACACTTTAAGATATCTGTCATCCCTACACTGACATATTTCAACTTTATGTGTTTTTGTTTTTTAGGAAAGACATGGTGCGGCTGATGATGAATAAAATCTTTCAGAGCATCGAGACAGAGCTCAACAGTCTTATCGCTCTGGGTGACAAGATTGACAGCTTCAATTCTCTGTACATGTTGGTGAAGATGAGCCACCACGTTTGGACAGCCGAGAACGTCGACCCCGCCTCCTATCTCAGCACCACTCTGGGGAATGTGCTGGTCACTGTCAAGAGGAACTTCGACAAATGCATAGTGAGTTCTGACTATTATTTATTATTTGTTTATTAATTGTTTGTTTCAAAGACGCACCGAAATCAAAATTCATGGCCAATACCGATACCGGATCTTGTTGGTCTTTTTTGGGGGGGAATTTCTTATATACTTGATAGATTTGCCCCTTTATAATTATCCTTCTTTTGTATGTATATTTTGGACCACTACAATCCTTGTGAACTACCTCTGAATATTTTAATTCAGAATATTTTTATTTTGGCTATTATGTTTTATATTAGCCTGAAGAGTCACAGCTGGCCAGGCTAGATTCATATTGTATTTGGAGATTTTGACCACAATTGAATTTATATTAATTTATGACCTTTTATACCGTTTATTCCCTATTATAAACTCACCAATGTGGCTATTATATGACTTGAGAAGAAAAAAATAATAAATACAATATAGTGTCATACAATCATTAAAAAATATGGTATGTTTTCTATTGGTCATGTTGCCCAGCACAATTTGAAATGTGGATTTACAATGTATCCTCACTGTGATGCTGTGACGCAAATAATCTTTGCCTTTTGTAGTCTGGCCAAATAAGACAGATGGAGGAGTTTAAGATTTCAAAGAAAAGCAAAGTTGGCATCCTGCCGTTTGTTAATGGATTTGAAGAGTTTGCCGAGCTCGCCGAAACTATTTTCCGTAATGCAGAGCGCCGTGGGGATCTGGACAAAGCTTATGTCAAACTCATCAGAGCAGTATTCATGAACGGTAAAAAGCACCTTGGAATTACTATTATGTACCTCTTTTTTTAATCGAGTTGACTGACGAACATGTTTTTATTTGTTTTTACAGTGGAGAAAGTGGCTAATGAAAGTCAAAAGACCCCAAGGGATGTTGTGATGATGGAGAACTTTCACCACATCTTTTCCACTCTGTCACGTCTGAAGATCTCATGTCTAGATGCAGAGAGACGTGAAGCTAAGCAGAAGTACACAGACCATCTCCAGTCCTATGTGATCAACTCCCTGGGCCAGCCTCTGGAAAAACTCAATGTAAGACAACATACTATACATTAAAAGACAATTACAGATAATGTGATGCAGCCTTAAGTTTGTATTTTGACTTATTTCTGTTACTGGCAGCATTTCTTTGAGGGAGTTGAAGCACGTGTTGCCCAGGGCGTCCGTGAAGAGGAGGTGAGCTACCAGCTGGCCTTTAACAAACAAGAACTGCGTAAAGTTATTAAAGAATATCCCGGCAAAGAGGTGAAAAAGGGACTTGACAACCTGTACAGAAAAGTGGACAAACATTTATGTGAAGAAGAAAGTCTGCTACAGGTAACATAATAATGCACTCCACCAAATGCATTAACATAACTTTGGTGATGTATTGCATTGTCGTATTTGATCCACTAGGTGGTGTGGCATTCCATGCAAGATGAGTTCATCAGACAGTACAAGCACTTTGAAGACTTGATAGGGAGATGCTACCCTGGGTCTGGAATCACCATGGAGTTTACCATAAAGGACATGTTGGAGTACTTCTCCAGTATTGCTCAATCACATTAGTCTGGTCTCTGCAATGATCTGTGATGCTTATACTACAATACACTGGCTGAAGATACACTAGCTTCTCACTTATTTAAACTGCTTGTTAGTTTTAAAATTACATTTCTGTATGTGTGTGTGTGTGTGTCTGAGAGAGAGAGAGCGAGAGTGACTGTATGTTTACAGTTTGTATGCACAAGCTTAAAGGAATGAAACTATATATTTTCCTTTAATGTTAAAAAAAATATATAGCTCTTGAAGATTAATCATTTTTTGTTATTTCTTTGCCTTGTGTACATATATTAAATCTACAATTGCCAAACCTCTCATATTTGTGTAATTAGTTATTTTATTCTCTGGTTTAACACCTTAGCTCCGCCCGCCGCCGGTCTGCGCCAGTGAACACTTCCCTAGAAGCACCAGTAAGTGTGCACCTCCATGGAAACGAATCCAAAGCCCACAGCATAGGCGCTCTTTTCAAACCACTTTACCGCTAGTTAACGCTAGCTATTTATAATACACTGTTTGGGCAGAGTGATGTATGGACTCAATGGAACCAGCGCACCATAGTTGTTAGCTGTGAATAACGCCCATCAAAGAAAAGGGTAAGTAGTGTTAGCTTACGAGTTTAGTTTTAATAACATTGTTGGTAGCCACATAAGCCACTTGACAACTGCACCGTGGGTTCCTAACTGCCTTTCAGGATAACCATACTGACCATTTAAAATGGCAGATTATGCCCTAAGTAATAAATGCCTTTATTTATTAGCCGCTAGAATGCATGTAGTAATAGTCTACTGCTAAGGCTAACGGCTAATGCTAAATTTAAGCTAGAAGCAAATGCAATACTCTTATGTGAACCTAGCCTGAGTTAGGATTGTTTATCCGTTAGTCTAGTACAACACCCAACCATGAACAGCAACGCTGAGAGGAAGTTTGTCAACCTGAGAAAGCGCCTGGATCAGCTGGGCTACAGACACCCACTGGGCATTGAGTCTCTTCCACTGGTGGAGAAACTTTTCAGGTAAGCCTCAGCTGAGTTATAGCCTGTTGTCTGTTTTTTACTCTTTCCTAAGCATTGGTCATTCAGTTCAGATTGATAGTAATTTACTTGTTTTATCCTTTTTCTAGTGACCTGGTTCATACCACCGAGAGCCTCCGCAGTGCCAAGCTCTCAGCTGGAAAGACAGAGAAGGAGAGCAAAAACTTTGATGCCTTACTAGAACCTTACAAGACAGAAAATGGCAGACTGGTTAGAGAAAACAACGAGCTCCATCTTGATCTTTTGAAGCTGAAGGAGGAGAAAGATCATATTATTAGTGGTAAGGTGTCATTCTTCACTTTCCCTAATTCACAGCAAAAAGAGACTTCTGATTACTGGGTACTTCTGGTGAAGTGGTGGGCAATATGGTAAACATATAATAGCACAATTTTATTAAGCCAAGATCACAATTTTGATTTTGTTATTTTGATTTTGTTCTAGTTGAAATACTTTTTTTTGTCTTGCACAGAAGACTACTGCTATCAGTGTCTTCGTAAAATCAAACATTTTTAACTACAAATTCAATGTGCATCCAAGTCAATGTTCATCAAAATATTTAATACATAAATACAAAATAATAATATGAACTCAAATTCAGATCTTGAAATGCTTGGTCCGGTGTCGCGGGTTTGGATCCGGCTCACTCTTCTCCCTGGTTCCTGTTGCACTACTGTCCTATCAATGAAGCTGAAAAAAATATGTATGAACACTGGCGTTGTTACAGTAAAAATGTCAATACAATCTTCAATCACACTCAATACAGTCTTCAATCGCACTCAATACAATCTTCAACCGCACTCAATACAGTCTTCAATCACACTCAATACAGTCTTCAATCGCACTCAATACAGTCTTCAATCGCACCTTCCATAATTACACTTAGCAAACAGCCCAGATTTCTTATGCTAATATTAATGTCTCGTTGCAGAGCTGAAGACGCACATACGGAAATTGGACCATGACACTACTGACCTGAAGTTTTTAAATAACCAGTATGTGCACAAAGTCCGCTGCCTCGAAAAGGACAGTAAAGCTAAAGCAGAACGCATCCAACAGCTTCAGGAGAAGAACCTACAGGCAGTAGTGCAAACCCCTGGTACTTTTATACTACCATAATGGCTTTTATTATGTTGTTATTATTAAAGCAAGAATACTGTTTACACGATCTGTTTATATTTGATTTGATTTTTGTTCAGGGGGGAAGAAACGCAGTATTCCCTTCAGGCGTCAGAGAATGCAAATCGACGAGCTAATTCCTCCCTCTTCAACATCGTCATATCCTGTGCCACAACCTGATGACCCTTATGTGGCCGATTTACTACTTCTGGCAGATGGAAGGTTTGTTTGTCTTGAATAGCATAGTAGGGAGAAGTAGGCACAAATAATCCCAATCAAATCGAAATTGCAATTTTAGTGGTCACATTTAGCAAACTGCAAAGGCAGCAATTTAGTCAAAATAATATCCTCTGCACAAAAGTTTAAAAAAATAGGTTTAACCTCTACAGACATTTTCTGAAAGGCATGTGATATCTGCTCTGAACTGAATATAATATCGAAAATCACAATTGGATCTATTTTAAATATTCTAGATTGTGCAGCCCTGGGGAATGTGAATAGTAAAAAGAGAGAGACTGACTTTCATTTTGTTTTGCAGAATCCATGAGCTACAAGAGGACATTATAAAACTTAAACTAGATCTGGAGAATTGCCAAGAGACCATAAAGCACCTTAGCACTCAGGTAAGAACAAACTAATGCACTCTATAGTAGAGACTGCATTATAAAAGGAAAAAACATGCAGATTGGACTTACACTTTGAGTAAGTGAATGGTACCGACTAGGGCTAAATGTAGACCTGTATATTTGGACCACAGGTTTTGTGTGTGTATAGATGTAGCTGTAGATGTAGATATAGTAATTCATAGTATTGTGAGTGTGTCATTTTGAGTTTATGTGCAGATCCACTGGAAATGCAACAGTATCACTGATGTCAGACTGATGTCTTTTTCTAGGTGGAGGAAAGAGATAAAGAGATTGAACGTTTAAATCGTGTTCTTCATGGAGGACGGCCTTATGATGTAATATCTCTGGAAGCACAAAATGTCAGCAACGAGAAACTGATAGCTCACCTCAACCTTCAGGCAAGTATAAAAACAGTTAGTTTCTAGGGCAGGTTTAGGTGAAGTAAGTCTTTATTGTTACTTATTCACTATTGTCTGCGATCACACAGATTGAATATCTACAAGAAGCCAACAGGGCTCTAGAGCAGAAGATGCAGGCTTTGCAACAGAAAAAGAAGCATGCCTCAAGTGAAGTTGCTAATCTGTCACTGAAAAACCTGGAGCTGTGTGAGGAGCTGACACACATAGATGACCTGGCAAAGAAGTTGGAGATGGACAAAGACAGAGTGTTGGAAACAGCAGACATAGAACTACAAGAAAGCAAAGTATGATCTGTATCTAAATTAATTTGATTGAAATTCATTATCGTACAGAGCCTCTAAAGTCCCCAAAAAGACAAAAAATAATAATTATCTTGTTCTCACAAGATAATATTGTGTGTACTATCTAGTAAATGACAGAAAAGAAAAGAAACAACATACACTATATAATATAATTATTTTTTACTAGAACTTTAGGGGCTCTGAATTATAGAATCTCTTAATGTTTATATATTATTATGTGGTCAAACTGAAGCGCAAATATCTTAACAGGAAGAAATCCAGAGGAAGAAGAAAATGATTGGGGATTTGGAAGGTATTATTACGAAGCTAAGAATGGTAAGGGCTCTACAATATTAGAACACATGCAGTTATTGTGTTGATAAGTATTCCAGTAATATTATCTGCAATATTTACTAAATGGTTCCTTTGGCAGTCTAAAAGTTGATTTATCTATTTAATATAAGAAACACAAGGTTTTAGGCTATACCAAACAAAGCTAGGACAAAATTACAATTTTACTAAAGACGGGGGTTAATGCACAAAGTGAGTAAAAGCATGTTAAATCGGATGGAAGAGACAAGAGACAGAGAGCACTGTGGGCCAGTGTGCAAAGGGCTCCCCCAGAGGAGCGTGGGGGCCTGGGGAAAACAGGACATGGGTAAGAGGGAGGGATGGAGCGCAGTGTCTGTGTTTATTTGTGTTGAGTGTTAGATGCTGGTGAGAAGCGCACTTTGCCAACAACGTAGGCGTAGGGGTTCAATTTATAAATCCCCTAAGGTCCCCTGATAATACTAATCCCGTGCTTAAAACTGGACCAGCTTGAAACAAGGGCCTATTTAAGGTCTGATTTAGTGTCAAATAAACCCAGTCTGAACCAGGACATAACCAGGACAGTAAATAAGATGTAAGTTGTTCTGTTACAATTGCACAGTCACATAAAAGACCATAACATTAGAAAAAAATACTTTTGGTAACGCAGGAGCAGTCTGAGGCCGACTATGAGAAAGACCGCCTCAGAGACGAGATGGCAGATCTCAAAGAACAAAATGTTAAAATGGAAGGACTGGTGAATTTCCTTGAAGAAGAGAAGAACCGACTACAACAAAAAATGGAGCAAACCATGGCAGCTGGTGGGCAATAATCTTACCTCAACTGTTACACCTGTTAGTGTAATGTGTTTGACTGTTGGGACTGTTTTGCAGATAGAGACCTTGTGCTGGAGTTGGAGGCAATGAGGACTAAATATGGCATCTGTGGAAGGGAGCGCTCTCCATCACGGTTGGACGCTTTTGTTAAAAGTTTAGAAGAAGAGAGAGATTACTATCGCCAAGAGGCTGAACGCTACAAAAGAACCAGAGGTGACATGAGCCCCAGCCGCAGTCCAGTGAGGGGAAGAAGTCCAAAGGTAAACAACCATCCTTACTTGACATGTGAAAATTATTAAAAATCATTTGAAAACATTTTGCAGAGAGGAACTACAGATGCCGAAGTGCTCCGACTGGTTAAAGAAAGAGACGAGCTGAGGGCTGCTCTGTTAGATTTCGAGAAGCACATGGAGGACATTCAGAACAATGTGAAAGCTCTAAGTATGGAGAGGGATGGGCTTAAAATACAGTTAAAACAGGTTGGTAACATCAAATATGCCACTTGAACAATATTCTTATAGATATTGTTACTAATGTTTTTTTATTTAGGCTCAAGAGGACCTAAAGTTGGCACGAAAGAAAGACTCAGCTGGTGTATTAGAATTGGAAGATGAGATGAAAGAAGCTGAGCACAAAATACAGCAGTTGATTTCAGAAAGAGATTTACTGTTGGATAGATTAAAGGTTAGTATTTGGATGACCAGTCCAAATGTGGGTCTGCTTAAGTGGGATGAAGATGGACGAAGATGGACATAAACAGTGAAATAATGAAATGAATAAATAACATAAATCTGGTCAAGTTTTGAACTACTAATATTATATCTCATCAATATTACCAGGAGCAAACTAAATGATGACAAAAATTCTGTTTGTAGGTGGCGCAGACGTCCGCTCTCAGTGACAGACAAGAAGATGAGAGGAGGATTTTGGACCTAGAAAATAGTGTTAAGATTGTAAGAATATAAAAACGAATAATACAATTTTGCATTGTTTATAATACATAATCTTGAATTACCCACAGTTGGAGCGTGAGAGGCTTGACCTTCGGGCCCAGGTGTGTCTGCTTAAGGAGAGCAGGGAGGCCGTGGAGGAGGAGCTGAAAGCCCGCTGTGCTGCTCTGGCCCAGAACACAGAGGAGACAGTACAACAGAAGGCAGAGGCTAGTGCACTCAGGTCAGTGGTATTAAGAGGGGGTTGGGATGGTAATGGCAAGTTTTCATTACTAAGTGATGGGGCTGAATGCTGTAGGCCAGTGTTTCTCATATTTCATAAAGTCTCACCCTAGTAATTATTTGGCTTTTTTAAGTTCCATTTAACAATGATCTTAAACCAGGTCTAACCCTAACCCTAACCCTAGGAATAAAATAGGGATTATTAACAGAAAAAACAGGGACTCAATCAGGTCTTAACTGGGAATAAACTAGTACTAAACAAGGTCAAAATGAAGTCTAAACCAGGTCTGAACTGGAACTAAACCATATTCCACAAATATTCCTCTTCAGGAAGAGAAAAATGTATATTCAATCAGTTTTATTTCAGGAGAAGCCACACTAAAATGATGCAGTGGTTGCCATCAAAGGGTTCTCAATTTGTGAATAAAGTCTTTCATGTGTATCTTTCATGTTAGGCTTGTATGTTACCATTCATATAACTGTCAAAACTTTTCCGGAAACTGCACAGTCAAAAGGCAAGCGTCTTTAGTGGCTGCTCATATTTAACTCGGCCCCTTTATATAAAGCTCAAAAGTAATGCTTAGATTATAGAGGCACACTGACACACTTCAAAAACAAGGTCAGATTCCCATTCTCTCTCGGGTTTGAAAATAGAGGACAGTGGGTCACTTTCCCTTCTGCCATGTGAAAATATATCAACGTGGTAATTCCTTTTCAACCCATTACCATTAATATTTCAAATTACAAATATTGCTTTATTGAACTAAAATTGGCCCAAACCAGGACTAACCCATGAACAAATGGGGCCTAGGTATTAATGCAGGAAAAACACCTTTCAAGTCTACATCAGTTAGACCCCAGTGTGCTTTCTCATTTGTAGTGTCCAGATAATTATAATGGCCAGAAGCAAACAGTATATTAAATATGTCCAGGGAAGCCATGTCAGTCTATGGCTACTGTATAATTATGTTGGCAAAATTGGCATGTAGTGACCTTATGAGCTTACTGTATGTTATTGTCATGTGTGTTTACAGGTTATTACAGGAGCAGATGGAGCGTTCTCTGTGCGACACACAACACCGGCTCACTGTGAAGATCAACGAGCTGCACGCTGCACAAGAGCAGATCCAGACGTTTGAGGACAGAATGGGTGGGTATCTAAGGTATACTTTATTGTCCTCCATAGGAAAATTTGTCCTCTGCATTTGACCCATTCTTTAAATGCCGCTGGGCCAACCTGTCAGGAGCAGACCATAACCAAAGTGTGTTGCCCGGGGACACTTCACCAGATCTTGAGTCAGGATCTAGTTAGAGGTTTAGCCTATTGTGCATGACTTATGTTGATGGGTGAAACTGGAGTACCTGGAGGAGACCCTGTAGAGCCACATTCTGTAAAAATTGTATATTATGTAATAATTATACATTATGTAATAATCTGTAAAAAAAAATAAAAAAATCACTTAACTATGTCATAAAACTGCATTTTTAGTAAACTGCTGCATTTTGCAATTATCTGATCCAATGCAATATGTAATAAAATGTGACACATTTTGATACTTAATTCCCCTT
>JAVQKC010054526.1:0-33753 GCA_036025475.1 Philypnodon macrostomus
GCGGAAGACAGGGGTGCGGAGAGAGAGTGACGTGGCAGGTGTGCTACCGGCCGTGGCCTGCGAGTGGCTGACCGCAACCAAAGGTCACGAAAAGACCGGTCCATACCCGGACCGTGACACCGGGGATGGAACCACCAGCAGTGATGATTTACCTGAATGGATTACCTTTCGGCAAACTGTTAGGGAACACAATTGCCCAAAAATATCAGAGAACTGTCAGCCCTATCACAGCCACGGGCTCTGGAAGGTGGGTGTTATGCTGGTTTAACAATGGAAAATTTCATCTTTAGGCTAAAAAAAAAGAGTGTTTCTCATTATGTTGCCTACTCTGGTTGTTTTTGGAAGAATTGGAAGTAAAAGAAAGTCCTTCAACAATTCAAATGTTATTCTCCTGCACTAAAGCAATATCATGCTGTTATCGCTTCATTGACAACATACCCACAATTTAGTCCAGTGGGTCTGCCCTGTGCACATCTGAGATACTGTATGTTAAGTCCAAAAGTACTCACTGTAGATATGAAGAAATGTTGAGAACTGTGAGAAGAATTGCCTCTCTGTCAGTCAAGCCCATCTCCGCAGATAAGAGCAAATCCAATATTCACTCTACAAATCTACCCAAATAATGTAGTATTCAGAAAAATGTATGTTTGGACAGCACAAGGACAACACTGACAACCACACGCAGTTTTGTATGTTTACTCACCATTTCTCTCTTCCTCCATTCTTCATGACTCTGCACTGCTGCTCCTGCTTCAAGGTCTAAAGCGGTGGCCTTTAAAGGCTTCTTTATCTGCAGGCTCCTGCGTCCATCACAGCTCTCATATCTTTACTGGACTAAACATGGTCCAGGGGTAATGATGACCGTGGGTACAAAAGCGTCGGTATTGTGTCTGTTCGTCCCTGAGAAGGATCTGCTGTCAGACTAGTGGGTGAAACTTACTTACATGCACCACAACGCCTGAATCCAACAAGGGGATGAAACGAGATCAGTTAAATGACTGGGAAGAGAGGAAGTGGGAAGGAACGCAGAGGCAGAAGACATGTCTGTTCTCTTGTTGTCTGCTTCTTCACCAATTAGGAGCGGGGGACTGTCCTCGAGTGAGACCAAAAGACCCTTTAATCACCCCATCCATCAGCTCGTGTCACAGAGCGACCTGGAAGCAATACATTAGAAACACAGGGAGAAGGCCACAAAACGAAGGCAGTTGTTATAAAGATCTGTGAGCTTTTGAGAATATTTAAATATTGCTCTTTCCTTATGCTCACGTCTGTCCTCATGTTCAGGTCTGTCCTCATGCTCATGTCTGTCTTCATGCTCACGTCTGTTCTCATGCTCACGTCTTTCCTCATGCTCAGGTCTGTCCTCATGCTCACGTCTGTTCTCATGCTCACGTCTTTCCTCATGCTCACGTCTGTCCTCATGCTCACGTCTGTCCTCATGTTCACGTCTGTTCTCATGCTCACGTCTGTTCTCATGCTCACGTCTTTCCTCATGCTCACGTCTGTCCTCATGCTCAGGTCTGTCCTCATGCTCACGTCTTTCCTCATGCTCACGTCTTTCATCATGCTCACGTTTACCAAACAGGTGGCTATTATTTTCACCAAAGGATTTTTCCCCCAGCATTTGGGTTCTTTAAGAGTGTGGTCAAACTTTAATGACATTTTCAGGAAAGGTCAGCAAGTATCAGGAAGTGGTCATTAATGCCACACATGCACAATCTCGATCTATATATAGTGAGAAAGGACCAGATTTATTTATTTTTTGTTACCAACATATCTGATTATTCGACCAATAGTGACCAGTCACAAGGGGTCAGTAAATGAAGAAATAATATGTGGTATTATGATCCCTTAGCCTTAGTTTTTCTGACATTGAAGCAGGAAGGAACAAGTACCAATATGCAAATAATGCTTGCTGGTGGTGACAATTTTCATCATTTTTATCTTAGTATAAAAAACCCCTTTATGGCATCTGTTTAATCCCAAATACAATTTTATCACAGCCACATCACATAAAATGCACAGCATTCTTACTAATCCCTGTACACCTAGATTTTAATGAATGCGTTAATTTTTCTGCTAAGCGCCAAATGAAATTCGCTTCTGAGAATGGGCAGTAAGGTTAGCAGCTCCATGAACACACGCCACGTTTACAAGCCCAACAGTGTCACATGGGCTCTCTCACATTGAGGAACACGAGGGTGACGTGCTTTCATTTGTCAAAGTCACCAGCCCCTGCTCACAAACTGTATGCATAACCTTGTGTTTGATCAAAAATCAAGAAATGTTATCAGTGTTGCAGAAATAACAGGTGGTCAGTAAATGAAGTACAGATGTGAGAGCTTATGTGCTCCTGTGGGGTTTGTGTTGAAGCTTTTTGTTTATGATTTTATGCCTGACATTTTGGAGCAGCAGCTGATTTTGCCTCCATAGGAAATCCAGACTAATGGGTTTTCATGTGAAAATGCCTAACAGCTTCATTTTCATATATAATGTGCAATTTTGCAGCAAACCTTTGGTTTTATTGTTGGAAATAGGCTTTCACACTGACTTTGTTTAAACATGTTATTGAAATCACTAGACTGGATCATTGCCAGCTGTTGAAGGTAAAAAAAAGGGGGCCTCGTACTACAAAGCAAGATTTGAGGGTTAGCTATGTAACTTCATTCTATTGAAAAATGTTGCCCATCCAATTTGATGTATTTCTATGTTTACTGGATGGGGGCATGATTTTAAAAAAGCATTGTTAAGTCCAGGGGCAACTGTATGTGTCTAATAGTCTATTTTCGCTGTATATGTTGTCTGTTGTCTTTGTGTTTAAATTGGTTGTATGCAATGACAATAAACCTATTCTATTCTTCTTCTATGTCATCTTGCTAATAGCTAATTTGCAGACCAAATGTGTAGATCCTTTAGACAAAAACCACAATGAAACCACAGTAATATACAAACAAAGGCCTTACAAACTCACCAACAACAGAGGACTATAGGGTAGGGTATGACCATTATTTTATGTAAATCTTGAATTTTATCTTAGGTAAAGGTTGGCCCATACTGGCGACGAGCTCAGTCACAGTGGCTTAGGACATATCATACGACAAGATCTATTGTTGTATAATCTTGTATGTATAAAACAAAGCTCTTTACTGTTAGCTTTTAAAAACAACTAAAACATAAGCCAAAATTATGCTGTATGTTTATGTGTATGTGAAATAAAATGCATGGAGGCAAATGAATCTATAGCAAGAGAAAGAAAATGATCATGAAACAATTTAATTTGTGCATATATGTCTGATCCCTGCTATTCCATTACACAAGTCTGACGCTCCCATTCACAGCTGAGAAAAATGAAACAATAATCTTGATACATATGCTCCTATAATGGGTTTAACATGTACAGAATATTATTTATCTGTGACTGGTGGAAGTCTACATTTGTTATTTGCCCAACACGCATGCCTCAGCCGTTTTACAATAATGTTACTCAAAGCGGAGGGGTTGCCGTTGCCGTGGCAATGTTCCAAAACCCAAATGTTGGCTCTGTCATGTGTGTCGCCCCGGGATATGTTCTTTTAAAAGTGTATGACATATAAAGGCACGCTGACTTCTACAGCTGTTACAAATGGCACACCAGACGAGCCGTAATCTATCAATGTAAAGTACCGGGGCTTCACTGTGGCTTACTGTGACTCTACAGGCCCGAGGTGAGAAAACTCTTTTATTTACAGTTCACCATTTGTAAAACTGCAAGTAATCAAATTTAAATCACTTGATCAAGAAGAATGGTGTCTATGTAATTACAATGTGAAATTACAAGTGGTTAACACAAAATTTGAACAATAAAAATAAAATTGCCTTAATAGAGAGCTTTGTAAATCAATATAAAGCCATGCATAATACACCAGCAAATCACACAGCAATAATTAAATAATGATTAAAAGATTAAAGGGGATGTACTGTTCTGTTGTTACAGACACAAATTCAATACTGCCACTCTTGATATATAACTTAAAAATATATATTTTAATCGGTAACAATATTTTAAGTTAATCACAAAGTTGTAACAGAGCAACTGTACTCACCAATGTGTATTCAAATGAAACTCTGGAAAAGCAGCCCGTAAAGTGAATATTATTTTACTTTTTTGTCCAGTATAGTCAACAAATGAAACTTCTATGTCTCCCAGCAAGAACATTACAATTATTATATAAAATATGACGCTTATCTGACATGTCAAGGTTTCATGCTCAGCTATGCAAAACTATGTGTATAATGCAAGTCATATGGCATACGTCATCATATCAGCAAGACACTTTGAAGTATTTTGAGGTTTACCACACAGGACTTGAAAAAAGTTTGTAATGGTTCATTTTGACACTTTCTTTTTTAAACTTTGTTGGCTGGCAGTACTTTGTAGTCACCTACATTTCACAATATTCTTAATAAATACAGATTTATTTTTACAGATGAAGTATCTGTAATGAGCACAAGCATAGGTGAAAATACAAGTGTGTGTGCGTGCACATGTGTATTTGTGTGGGTGTGTGTGTGTGCGCGTGTGTGTGTACGTGTGTATGTGTGTGTGTGTGCGTGTGGGAGTGTGTGCGCGTGTGTGTGTGCGTGTGTGTGTGTGAGTGAGTGTTGAAAAGAAGAGATATCTGGAGGCGAGGCGCAGCGGGGACAAGGCACTTAATGAAGAATATGGGCTGAGAGGAGGACCTGCTGTGTGTCATGACAAAGTGCACCGCAATGACAAGACTAAAATAGAACAGGCCACAAACAAAATAAATCAGGTGACTTCAAACTGAAGTCTTCTAAACTATCCACATTTAAGTGGGAGGGAGAAATTAAATATGCTAACTTTTCACAGAATGAAAAAGTGGTACAGCAGAAGTGGATTTTAATGATAAAGAAGTATATGGCTATGTGGGAGAAAATTACTCATATATAAGAAATGATCTGTGACTAGCAACAGTATGCTTTGCTTTATGTCCTTAACTGCTGGCATAATGACTCTGCTCAAGTTTCTCAGATTCATCCATGAATACATGCTTTCTGGGTGGAATGTGTCACACAGATTGCATTTCTTATACCTGTGTAGTTTATTCTTGTTTGCCCTGCAAGGATCTTCAACAGCGAAAAAAAATAATGTGTGAAAGAATTTAGACATACATTTGAGTAAATAAACGTTCTCTAAATCCATGCAGTTTTATGGTTAAAAACTAAATATTACAGTTTTAATAAGTACTTTTTTTGTGACCAAAACCTCAACAATGTGATAGTAATCTGTGATAGTAATCTGTCACACAAAGCTTTTTTGAGTGCATTGACAATATGCTGCCATTCAAGTCATATCAGACACTCAACCAAGGACTTGATATGACATTATTGGGAAACTGATTTGCATTGAGCTGTCGCGTGATACGTTTTAATATGCAACAGAGCACATAAAGCTAAGTAACGGTAGAGGCTATCATCCTTCAACCCAGATAGTTCACTCTTAGTGTGATTATAAGGCTGGGCGGCTCATTGCTATGCCTTTGAGTGCATTGACTAGGAGCTATGATAAACAACTTTTTAATTGCAAATGCCTCAAGTGTGACCGGTGTGTCACAAAGTTTGCATTTTACATCAGCATACTGTTTTCATTTTCACCTCACATAACAGATGGTGAACGCAAGATGGAGGCTATTTCAAAACGCTAATAATGCTTAACTTAATTGCACAGTGGCATTGTAGTCGTCTGCCCAATGTGAATATAAGACATGGCCTTTTGAATAATCATTTCATAATTATAGTTACAGATCTCAACTAGGCTATACACTCTCTGGCCACTTTATTAGATATACATTGTACATTGCTGCTGTAGCCCACCTGCTTCAAGATCGTTCAAGTTGGTCTGCAGAATTTGAGTGGTTATTTAAGTTACTCTTGTCACATTTATGCAATCTTGCCGCTCACTAGATTAACTGTCTTTTATGTGCAATTCTCTGTAAACTCTAGGGATGGTTGTACATGAACGTCCCAAAAGATCTCTAGTTTCTGAAATGCGAATACTATCTCACTGTCACTGAATTCTCCACCCTGTGTAGTCTAAACTTCTTGATAAAAAAAATAATAAAATCCATGATGATGTAATGCGTTTCGAGCGCCCCACCCACTCACTTCTCTCAAAGTAACGATTTGCCCTCTGTCCAATAATCAATGTCTAATTATTCTTTCAATGTGAAACCAAATTAATATGCATAGGACTGAGACACAAGAGCGGGAGGGAAATTTTCTATTGAGTTTTAATCACTTTGATGAAATACAGTTTTGTCCCCATTTCCATGAGTGAGTAAATCAATGCTATGAGAAGAGATAAGTGTCTGGATTATTTGCCTTCTCATTCCACTAGCCTATTCAATTGAATATGCAGTCAATTATGGTGTAAATCTTTAGCTAAACCAGAACTGGCACTAACATTATTCCTCTGTGACGTACAGTAGATGGACTGGAAACATGGCGAGTGAAGATGTGAACTTGGGTCACTCAAGTATTGGTATTCACACCGGGTACCAAGGTGCTCCGGATGCCACATACAGTAGTTTTATAGTATTTTACAGTCACATGGGTAAAAAGTACCAGAAGTACTAACTGTAGCCTATTGCGGTCTTCTATACAAAAAAATAAATTATCACTGTAATCAATTGCTTTTTTTAAAAATATGTTGAGAATAAACATTGTTCATTGATGTAAAGTAGGTTGTCTGTAGTCTGTAGAGGCCAGGGGAGGGACTAAAATAAAACTCAACTTCTATTGGTCAAAGTGGTATCCCACAAACTCTGCTTTCATGTTGCAGTAGAGGCCAGGAGATGGACTAAAGTAAAATCATGATCCTGACAGATTACCTTCTTTACATCATAGAACAGGGTCAGGTCCTTTAACAGCACAGGTAAGCTGTCCTGACAACAACGCAGTGAAAATATAAGACTCTATGCATTTGTATAGCTGATACGTGTATTGCCCAAAACTGTTTATCTTACACTTTCATATGTACAACAATACTTTATAGCATGAACCACTATCACATAACCACACCTTTGCGCTTTTACAATTTATCTAGAGCGTGATATACCAACTCTCCGCAGTGGCTAGCATTTATAAAAGTGTTGATTCTAAATTATTCATAACTGGCATATATTTGTCAGCCAGGATCCCGGTGTTCTGTGGAAGATATTAAATATTGAATAGACCTCAGTTCTAATAACACCAGCGTTGTGTTAAACTCCACGGAGTAACTATCTGTGAATGTGTGTGACTCATGTGCGGTATACAGAATAGGATCCCCTGCATTACTTAGTCAGACACAGCGCTTCTATGAAAAATGGTAAACAGCGTGAGAGCTTTTCCATTCGAACAGCCTCCCACTTGGATTCTCAGGGTCGACACAATGTTTTCTGATGGGAAACAACGAGGCGGGGGTGCGAGATATGCTGTAACCTGGTGCTACAGAGTTCAGAGATAGATCCACCATTGGCAAAAGAGAGCAATGGGGGTTAACCTTTACTGATTTATCGGCACAAAAGGATCACTGTCAGTAGAAGGGACTGGTCCATTGTTCCTGCCCACTGAAGTTTTTAGACCAGAAGCATTACAGTAGCTTTGGTGTGATCTCACAATGAAGCTCACACATTCCCCCAGGACAAACTGAGACTAGTCATTAGATTGAGGCTTAAAGGGATGCAATCATGTGTTCTTGTTTTTGTGGAGGTTGCCTAATGAGCAAAAAGCAAACTGTAATATAAAAACACGTGGAAAGATTGGGATTGATATAACGTTTGTTCCAGCAACTATGGGCCTTAGACGGGGTACACCAGTGGCAAGCTAGTCGGAGGGCTGACACTGAGATATACACTAAAGAAAAAAAAAACATTCACTCTCACATTCCTTCTTGTGGAGCAATTTTAAGTTATCAATTCTCTTATAACATGCATGTCTTTAAAAGGAAGTTGTAGTATCTGGAGAGAGCGCACAGTAACCCAGGGAGAACACGCAGACTCAAAGAGATCCTTTTCCATTAGAAAGACCAATATTTTACTACAAAATTACTTACATCATAACATCACACAATTACATTATGACATCCCTTTCTCCCTGTCTCCAAAAGGACTGGGATAGTTAAGTTGTTGGTCAGCACAGTGGATTTATTGTACAGAGACACTCACTGGAAAGCAACTAACATTCTTGAAATAGACCTAGCTTTGTTGATTGACTGCACAATTTCCAAAAGGTTCATTCTCGACCCTCATCAGTTTATTAAATAACTATGGGACCTTTTCGGTAAACATATACTGCGGCCCCTTATTATCATGTTACACCACTGTGTCTTAAGCGGAAGATAAAATGCTAAACATAGGTAGATACAGGTGAAGTGACAATATAATTTAGGTCTTTTTTTGGCAAATAAAATGAGGCAGTGTACAGTGTTTTTGTGACGAGTGGGGGTTGGGAGGACTTTTGGGTAATGCAGTTTTAATAATCCGGATGTGTTGGAATACTGAGATGTCTTGACCAATCCAGCTTTTTAATAATGTTATAGTATTTTTTTTGGCATGATCACACAAATAAGCACACATTTCCCTCAAACCGTGACTGCACAAACTCATTAGATCAGACTTAAGTTGAATTCATTAAAAAAACACCAGTTTGCAGGGGATATATTTCAATTAATATTTTCCTCAAAGAGATGTCGTCCTCGGGACTTTGGTAATGTTTCCTTTTTATTCTGGGCTAAAGATAACATTGTTCCAGCCTTGAGCCCCAGTGAATATGTTCAAGGTTGTGGAGCGGTCATTAAGTAACTTACTGTCTTTTCATCTGATGCGTGTGATAACCCAGCTTCAACTCCAACTTTGCATAGCTTTACTTGGCCGAATGTGTTTGACTTTTTCAATCCAAATCTTTTTATGAATTATGTTGGTGGGTTCAAGCTAAGTACAAGAACAGAAGGTGATATACAGACCAGAATATAGCATTTTAATAGTTACCATAAATTCTGTGAGAAAGAGCACTTCATCTTTGTAATTGTGGTACAATGAGAAGCATTAAAATCCATATGGCTAATAAGGGTACTTTACTCGGCCATTATGGTATGGTTTTGTTCATTTCACATTGATATAGTATTGTGTCTTTTTGATTTATCAGCACATCCTTCAACATATCTTAACTAAAACAACTCATCGATGCTCCAAAGTGTTAGGGACTCAAATAATGTCTTAGAGCTCAGTACTCGTAATATTTATTTCCTTTTTAGAGGTTTCTGTTAAATGTCTTTCTACACATCAACTATTGTTTTTTGAAATACTTTACAACTAGATTTGAAATAACTCAAATTTAAATGTATTTTATTTTGTATTTGTAGTAGCCAAAAACGTAGACAGCCAACAATAGCAAAAGTACATTAGAGGCACTTCACATTAACAGTATAGGCATCCATGATTAATGTGTAATTTCTGATTCCAATCTGTTCTCTGTTTTAGTGACTCTACTAAAGTGAATGGGTATTTACTTCTTTCCTGTTAAAATGCAGTTCAATAGATCTTGTTCTTTGACATTCTTGGCTGCTGAGATCAACACATTTTGCACTTGAGACGTGTGATGGATTAGTGGCCGCAACAGACTGGAAAACAACCTTAATCAATGCAAAGCAGCCACCAAATGGACCATTGCCTTCATGTCCAACCATTAGTTTATCAGTGAATTTGTCAATAATGGGCATGTGAAATGTATACTAACCTGTAGACAATAAATAACTGTATTAATTGTACTAGAGTAATGGTTTTTAATCTTTCATGGTGGGTGGTACTCAGTTACATTTACTCAGTTACATCTACTTGAGTAACTTTTTGAATAAATTGTACTTCATAATTTAATGCACAACACTTTTTACTCTTACTTGAGTGAAATTTTTAATATCTAGAAATAGTAAGAGTACTTTTACCCACTGTAAAAATAGCTTTGTGTGAAAAATGTGATGATGTGGAAATATTGTTCCTTGAGCCTTAATTTTTGAAAATATAATTTACTTTTTTAGTTTATTAAAAAAATATATCTAAATCAGTTTATTTGTATTTTTTTTGCCCGATTACAACATAATTAAAAAGATAATCTGACATTATGCTCAAACAGTTACTCAGGACTGGAGTAGTTTTTTTCACCAGTACTTTTCTACTCTTACTCCAGTAATTATGTCAATGAGTACTTTTTACTTTTACTTGAGTAACATTATTTCGAAATAACGGTACTCTTACTTGAGAAAAATTACTCTACACACCTCTGCACCCTTTATAAAAAGGATAACACAGCGACTATGCCATGCAGAATCAAAAAGATCTAGATTAATATCAGATCTATACCAGGTCAAAACTGTGCCAGAAGCACAGCAGTGGTCCATACAACATGTTTATTTATGCACCATAGATGTAAGTAAAGTCACATTTATTATATTATATTATTAATATGTGTGGAAAATAAATTCTGACTAGTCAAAAAGTAATAAGTGACCCCGATTCAAAAATCTGAATCAAATGGATGAATCATTATTAAAGATCTCGGCCTTAATTTTAAAGTTGAGTAAGATACAGAAGTGTGAAAAATAGAATACTGCTCATGCAAAGAGCAATGTAATTGGATGAGGCAGACGCGTTGCAAAAGTGATTAATTCATGAAATTACGTAATATAATGAGATACACAAAACTCTGTATTTTGAAGATAAATGCATGCAAAAGTTAATACATAAACTGTATTTATTTGAATATTAAGGGCTCTATAATTTTTGAAGATTTCTACTGTGTTTCTTGCTTAAAAACATACCCAAAGTTGCATCTTGTTGCACATTCTTGTATTCCTGAGATGCTGACTGACTCTAAAGAGCTGAAAATGAGGAGTTTCACCTTACATATATATCAGTGATGAACCCCCACCTTGCTATTATGAGTTACACTAGCTGTGGTGGTGAAGGGGACATATCCAGGGGGAGAGAGGGCCTTAAAGAAAACATATAGCACTTATTTATTGTAGTATGGTGTTCCTAATCACGGTTTTTACACACCAAGCATTTGAAAATACCAGATACCGCACAAGAGGATGTCTCTGTTGACGCTTGCCCACCATGTGTGAAGCAGCCACAGGGGACAAAGAGAACAGCAATAAAAGGAGATGAGTGAGGGATTTTATATAAGTCACCCAGGATCACCCCATTATATGAGCTATCCCTTTTTAAACCCTCATCAGCATATCAGGGATTTCCAGCTCAGTCAACAGTACAGTCTTCCCCCTAGAGTAAAAACATAAATTGTTCACCTGTCATTTATAAGCCTACACTGTACACATGAATAGTTTTTTGCAAATTGGTAAACACAGGTCACTTTAAATTGCCCTTAGTGAATGAATGCCAAAGTCAGCATATGTGTCAGTCAGCCTTCGCAACTAACTGTCCAGAGTTCTCTGCCTATAGTTGCTGGGGATAGGCTCCATCCTCCCATAATTCTAAGGGCTATTAGTTTTGGCCAGTAAAGTAGGTCTGGAGCCCCACACATTCAAGCTATATTTCACACTGGAAAGGAATCATTCATCATAATAAACAATGGTCCAGTCACTTATCTTTGCATTAGTTGGAACTGTCCCCTAAATTCTGATTGGCAGTGTCAACTTCAGTGGTAGTTTCATTTTTACCCATTTGTTTGAATCAACAGAGACCAGACTAATAATTTGAATTGGGATGCTTTATATTAGGGTAGCTGGCAAGACAATGCACCAATGAAGTGACCACTTCAGGCTCAAAGTAGCTGGGATAGGCTGAATAGTTACTGTGGTGACTGCTTCACTCCAGTTAAGCCACACATTAGCTGAACCGTAAAATGTCCCTTAATGATCACAATGCTGGTTATATGTCATTATTTTGGTCCAGCAGTTTATACTTATAGTATATACAAAAGGCTTCCACAAGAAAATGCTATTGCCGCACATGAACCGGTCTCATCCACATTAGTAATCTACATGATGGATGCCCTGATAATGTTACCTGTTTTTAAAGTTTAGAAAGTGTTTCATTACAATGCACTGGCCATAGAAAGTAGTTAGTGGGAAGGTATTGTAGCTGTGAGTGGCTATTCCTCGACAACATTAAGGCTAAGGTCTAATTAAAATCCTGGAAACAACACAACTTCTATTTCTATTTATGTTGAAGCAGAGTTTCCAAAGTCCATTCACTGTAGTATCGAACTGGTGAACGAAAAGGGCTTTTGAACTAATGTTGTGATGACCGGCGCTGTGGAAAAGGTGCAAGATGCAAAAAATATGACCGGCAATATTTTGCTTTAGATATGTTTTAGTAGGACCTTTAATGACTTTAATGACAGCAAGCAAAGTCTAACCAGGAAGAGCTCCTCCCTCCCGTCTTTTTCACCTGGCTCCCCTTTCTCAGCCAAATTTGTCTACATTTAAAAGCTCTCAGTAACTCTCAGTAAGTCACAACCCTCCTCCATCCAGCTGCAAAACAATCTCTCTCCTCTCCTCGTCATCTTCACTTCAACAAAAGAATCATCTCTATCTCCCCCATTACCAACTGACTACCAATAGCAGAACTATCTCACTGTCCTCCATCACCACCTCAGCATCAAAACCCATCTTGCTCTTCTCCATCATCACCGCAGGAGTAGGCCATCAGTTCTTCATCACCACGTTCTGTTGATGGAGACGTTCTCACTCTCCTCCATTCAGCAGCAGAACCCTCTAACACTCCACTTCTTCAGCAGCTCATGGCCCTCAGGAAAAGATCTAAAGATGAAACTCTTTCTTACTAATGCAGTCAGAAGTCTCAAACATTGTCTAAAGACTCTCATCTCTCCTAGTTGAAAAAAGATTCTAAAAAGTCGCTTACATAGGCCACAGTGTAGCTCAGTTGGTTGAGCATGCAGTCCATATTCAGAGTTCGAACCTGACTTACGACAGTTTGCCGACTCTTTCTTTAAAAAAACCCCCAAAAAGTCGATTACATTATTGAAGGACTATGAAGTAGTTTCATCAATGACTACCTGTCTGGACAAACCTGCATAATTTAACTGCTCAATCTCAGTAAGTACAGCCGCAGACCCTAGAAGAGTCCTTGGCATATACTTGAGGTTACCTTAAGACATCTTTCACAGAAGAGTGGGACAATTAAATATTGATTAGACTTTGAGGGGAAATAGATCAATTGTGCTACAGTCAGCGGAACAAAGCCATGGATTAATGTTGCATGTTCCTTTAATCAAGCTGAAATAATTAAAAGGGATGGGGTGTCGTCTTCACTGAATGTGGTATGAATAGGCTTGGAGCTTGGAGCTGCCGTAGCAAGTTGTAAGTTGTGACTTTCTCCTCTTAGAAATCAAGTTACATACTGTAGATGTGACAATAGTTGACCCAGGTTCAGGCCAGTTCCAAACTTAAGTAAATTCAGTTTTTCTTGTCAGGACTTATCATATACTTCTGTACATCAGTATACTGAACCTGTTGTATTCTGGACATTGTGACCAGATATGACATCACCTCACAAAGCCCAACAACAGATTCTTTTATTTGATCTAAAAAGACAAATACGGTGCTCCTGTCTGTAAGCAAGGACATGCACTGAAACACGTTGCTCTACTGACAAATTGTGCTGTTATCATTCATACAAAAATATTTCATTGTCTCAATTTACTTAAGTAGATCTGTCCAAATAAATGATGTGCCTTCAACTCACATGGACTATTTCACATTTTGAGATGCGGTATCTTTTCCATTAGCTTATTGAAAAAATACTTTAATTCACATATTCTATATTGTATTTTAGATTTATTAAATTGTATCAATGTGAAATATCTATATATCTATATATTTAGTTTTTACTTTTTGTGTGTCACTTGGTTCAAGTGTCAGGGTTGGTTCAATCCCTGGACTGGCCAACACTCCCAGGGTAGAGTCTGTTTGTCTTCCCTGTGTTACTATGAGGGTCCTGTTGCACAGTCTAAACACGTGCATGTGTTTAACTGAATTGGTAAATCTAAATTAGCCCCAGTGAATAAACTTTGGATGTCTGTATGTCTTTGTGTCAGCCTTACGACCAACTGGACATTGTTCCTTTGAACAATGTCCAGTTGGTCGTACCCTGGCTAAAGCCCATAGTTGGAGATATGTTCCAATCATGAAAATAAGCACTTGGAGGATTTGATCATCCTAAAACCTTCCATTGACCCCAGATTACTAAAACCAAGTGTTTTTATCTCTGATGGTTTACATTGAAATTTCCTACATCCTCAGTTGCATTTCTTTCCCAATTTTAAAATACAGCTATGTTTGTCAAAGCAGGACATCGCTCTATTTAGAACTTCGTATTATCTGAATTTATTTGTAGGAATGCATTAGTGTGGATGTGTTTTTAAATGCTACCATGCATTAGGGAAACGAGGCAGAGAAAGTCAGAACTGAAGGCTAGACACAGACTCTCATAAGACTCTCAAAAGGCTTAGCTGTTCACTTAAAACGATTTATCACATGGCACATCATAAAGGTGGCTTATACGTATCTTGGTCACACCATATGAGTATTAATGCAGTAAAGCTAATAGAGAAACAGGAAGTTCTGGAGGGGACCTGTGATTACTTTAGTGGTAATTGAATTAATATAATATAATAAGCAAATGAGTTTTATTCCAGATAAGATATTATCTTCACTGAACAGCTCTATACATATTAGTTTGCTTCAATTACAGCTGTACACATTTAAAAGAGAAATGTATTCTCCTCCTGGGCGTCGCTAGAAATCTATTATAAAAAGTGTGGGGAGGCTTTGAGGGAATCACAGCGGGCCTACAAACTTTAGAGCAGGTGTTGAGATACAGCACAGAGAGACTTTATTAAGGCAGAGTCAGGTAAACAGTGGAGAGAACAAGGAGCAGAGGAGTCCTTCTGACAGTTTTCAGAGACGCACCTGCTGCTCCCATAACAGCCCTACAGCCGCGTGGAAACGGTGAAGAGGAGAAGAACAATACACATCTGGATACGCACTGAGCACCTATTCTGATGTGCGCTTTTGGAGCAGAGAGCCTAATAATGGCATGAGATGTGCTTCAAATTGCCGCACCACAGAGACTGTAATCACATTATGCATAACATTTTTTGGACAGAAGACAACAGGGTCTTTTAACTGAGCAGTCGGACAAGGTGACATGTGGAGAACAGTCTGCTCTTAACTATGAGACAGGATGGCCTTTATAGTGCAGAGAAGCTTTGGAATTTGAGCACAGGATCTGAAAAGCTCTCTTTTTAATCATCTTCCACCAAAAATTGATCCATCCTGACCAGAGGTGGGTAGTACTCAGTCACATTTACTCAGTTACATTTACTTGAGTAACCTTTTAAATAATTTGTACTCCATAGAGTATCTTTACTGCACAATACTTTTTTACTGTTACTTGAGTAATAAATTGTTCCTTGTGCCTTAATTTTTGAAAATATTAGTAACGTTTTTAGTTTATCTTTTGAAAATATCAGAATCTGTTTATTATCTTTTAACTTTTTTGCCAGATTACCACAAAATTAAACAAATGATCTGACATTACGCTCAAGCAGTTACTCAGGACTTGAATAGTTTCTTCACCAGTACTTTTCTACTCTTACTCCAGTAATTATGAGAATGAGTACTTTTTACTTTTATTTGAGTAACATGATTTTCAAGTAACAGTACTCTTACTTGAGTAACATTATTGGCTGATCCTGACTAACCATAGCAATTTATGTATAGTAGGTCACACTTTATAGGTGCATTTTGTTTCTCAGATTAGTTGTTCAAGCATATTTGGTCCAGAGGCAGTTCGTTATGAGTTTGCTGGCACAGCCTCCTCATTTCAGACTGGTTATATGTGTAAATAGTTGTATACAGAATAGTTATTTTCTTGAAAACTATTAGAAAGGCTAATAGGTTGTGCTAATTAGTGTTGTAGAACTTGAGGTTATAAGATCTTAAATCAATATTAGCAGCACCCTAGCTGATTTATTTGTTTTGAGTTAGGTCCAGTTGTAAAATCCGGTTGGGTCATGCAATTTAATGTATCTTGCATCAAAACCACAATGATGAAGACACTATAACACCCTAAAACTATACTTACTAGATGTTAGCTTTGTGTGTGTGTGTGTGTGTGTGTATGTGTGTGTGTGTGTGTGTGTGTGTGCGTGTGTGTGTGTGTGTGTGTGTGTGTGTGTGTGTGTGTGAGCGTGAGTGTGTGTGTGTGTGTGTGTGCGTGTGCGTGTGCGTGTGTGTGTGCGAGTGCGTGTGCGTGTGCGTGTGAGTGTGAGTGTGAGTGCGTGTGCGTGTGAGTGCGTGTGCTTGTGTGTGTAAAAATTACATTTTTCCTCCTGTTTTGTCAAAATGTGTTTTTGACAGCAATTGAAAAACATCCTCTTCTTTTCATTTTAGTCCAAACAAGTGTTGTCCAACAACTAATAATCACCAGACTGCACTGTTTGGCTCACACTTTTAAAAATGGTGCCACTCTGACGGAACCACAGTCTGGCAAGCTTAAAATGTATTTGGGATATAGAAAACTACCACCACTGGCACCACTGTACTTACTTGACATTTGTGCAGCGTTTTGGTAATGTTGTTCATGTAAAATGTGCTAAAATAATTTTTAAAAAAGTGAATTGAGTTACCTAGTCATTTCTAATCTTATGGCTTATTTTTGTCATGACTCCAAACTGATTTCCAAAAGTTTTTAACATACAGTAAATTCAGTAACTGTGATCTTGACTACAACACTAACTCATGCACACAACATAGTCTCCTCATGTTTATTGCATTTCCTGTCTTTTCAAAAACTGGCAGACGTGTTTCTGCAAAGTCATGACTCTGCACCACCCGAACCTAAAATGTTGACATCATACTTGTTTGATTAATCAGTGTATTCTCTACTGTATTTAAATGTTGTACACTGTTGTGGAGCTGGAGTGCACTTGAGCAGAGGTTAGGACCGCAATGATGAACGACAGAAGCAATCAGGGCCCCTCTCTCTCACGCTCTCTTTGACCATGTGACTTTCCCACAGCTCTGCTATGTGTTCATTATGCACCCAGAGCACATCACTTAAGTGGGCTAGCTCTCATCGATTTCTAAACCTCACCACACCCAACTACTTTTGAAATCCACCGCCACCGTTTCCAATACATCACTCCGGCTGCACAAATCAAAGGCCAGCCAGATGACTCCAGTGGAATCTCTAAATGTTGTATTAGTACTCCTGTCCGATGGCATTCAGTGAAAAGTGCAGAGGGAAGACAAAACAATACTGACTCTTAAAAATAGAATTACAAATATTGTTTTGGTTTTAATTCAATTTGTAGAGTGTGGAGTCCCCCAGGGGTCAATTATTGGTTCCATATTGTTTAAAGGGGTATTGTGAATTAGTATGTATTTTACTCAATAGTATTTTGTCCATACAATATAATTACCTAATATTATTTATAACATTATAATCTTTGTATTTGTCTAAAATATTTCTGATTTTAATTTTACAAAACAGAAAAGGGTTAATTTGAACTCATAAGTAAACTCATAATTGATCCAATTCATCCAACAGATCATTGTATTTTGAGTCTTTTCAACATTGAATACACATCTATTAATAAAACTGAGTAGGGTTGCTTTAACTTTTTTGCCCAGTTTGTACAATAGCAGTCTCCCGGGCCACCACAGGAAGAGAGTTGTGGATGTGCGATCTCCACTTTGCCTATCACATGTTACCAAAAACTTCATAAAGGTTTCTGGATTCCAATAGGGTATTATGAATTTAAACATATACCATATAAATCACATCAAGAAATCATCAGCTCTGTAAACTGGGCCATGAGTTGCTGCAATAAATTAAAGCTAATCAGTGATCATTGTTCATGTGTGTGACTTTTAAAATGGATTCATCAATCTCCATCAGACTTAGTGGATATATTGACTAAGTGAATATCTGGAAGCGATTACATCTGTGCATCTGAGATAATCATCTGAGATACTCATTTTGGAGTCAATATCACACAAATGATTTTTCTTGATCATTTCTCGGATATAATCATATCTTGCTAATGCCCAATGTTGTATTGTAACATTAGCCTGTTTGCTTTAGGGAGGAATATGTTATGTGCATAAAATGTGACTGATTGCAAAGTAGAAATTATGAGCTTGCACCAAGATGTAAGAAAAACCAGAAAGGGGAAATTTAATATCTATTAGTGTGAGTTGAGCAAACACGGTGAGGAGACAGTGAGACTGAAATGCACCAGAGGCCACGGCAGATAGTCACCAGTTAATGGACTCCGGTGTTTGAGTGATTCTTGGTGATAGTGGAGAATACGTGTCCGCTGTTTCCATATTTCATCTTGAAGTGAGCACAAAATAAAAAATTTAAAAAATCCAGATTATCCAGATACTTCATTTTTGAGTTTTTTTTTTTTTTTTCATTAATAAGCAACAAATTTGAACTTTCAACCGTGCAAAATATAGACCTCAGCTGCATTGACTTCAGTGGTTTCTTTTTTCGGGGGAGCTCCTGCGACGGTGGTTTCATACTGTAGTGTGAATCCGGCGTAAATACAAATTATATTGTATGTGTGAAACATGTATTTAATGAGGAAGTGGTATTTTTGAACATGACTTCAAGGTTAAATTAAATGTGAATATTGAAAAGTACATGGATGATCAGTCCTTAAAACTGCAGTTCTGGTGTAATATAGGAACGGCAGACCAGATTCTGAATTCAGCCCAGCCTTGCATGCCTTATCTGTATTCTACCCAAATCTGGACCGTACAGCGTGGATCATTTTGAATCAAAGAACAGTAATGCACCAAGAATCCTTGAGACACACCCCTCCCCCAAGTACCCCCACCACCGCAGCTGCAGGACTGACTTCCAACTAATGATCAGGTATGAGCCCCTTTAACATGGAGAATATGTGTGACCTATTCAATCTTTATGCAAAGCAGTAAACATTATTCATGCACTGGTCTAGGTGTTGAAATGAGGGCCTGATTACTGGATGTGAATTAGCCGTGTAGGGAGGATATGGACAAAGCTTGCTCTCCGGGCTTTCTGCATAAACAGCCTGGAGCTTAAGGGTCCCCGGCCTTTTTGTGAGATGCCAAAGCTTTATGGCGCCTCACTAACAAATACCCAGGAAAGAGGGAATTGCAGACAGTAAACACACAGTGCACTTACTCTGAACCTCTAAAATGCCCTAAATTGGAATGGATTATGATACTCGCTGTCATTCCACTATGCTGCGCCCCAGACGTTTTCAATTTTTCAAGTGAGTCGACGGAGTTATTAATTTAAGGGCATGTCCTGTGATGATGGAGTGAAATCCTTCTGTATTTTTGATTTATGGGGAATTTGAAAAGTTGTAGAGGGATTATCCTCCATTAGCAGGTCCTGGCAGGTATTGCGACTTCAAATAAGCATCTTTGCGCCTGAGCTTCACAGACAGGCCTTTTCATAGTCTGTCCCTCTGTATTCACACTCTATCCAAACGCCATTTCAGGAGCGTCCTCAGATTTTGCTGCATACATGCACATTTAGTTTAGCCTTTTAAATCCTTTTTAACCTTGCACGTTAATAAATATTTGAAATTCTCTTTCTGCTCCCTTGGTTTATTCAGTTCTATTGCAAGGCAGCTGGAGGTATTCAGAATGGGTTTTGTTCAAGTCACAATGAAGAAAAACAAGGCACTGACTGTAAGTGTAAGTCACCTTTTTGCTCCAATAATCCGTAAAGGCATTTTTTATACAATAATAGGTGTCACATTATGTGGTAATCTGCATAAGGCAATAAAATGTGTCATAAAGACATCAGCATATGGCAGAAAAACGACAGGAATGTGTACCATGTGTTCTAATGGGAACATTAGTTATGCCACATTCAGAACAATCTAAAAAGAACAGTTTAATCATCATTTTTTTTAAAGCTTCTCTGTTTTCTGCCATTCTTTTTGCACAATTCATGGAACCAAAAACTACTATAATGTTTTTCTTATATTATTATTAATAATAATAATATTATTGTTATTGTTATTATCATTATTATTATTATTATTATTATTATTAATGTTGTTGTTTTTGTTGTTGTTGTTGTTATTGTTAGTATTATTTTAAAGAATAGTATTAAATATACACAATATTTTGCAATCATTAAATTTTTGTCTCTGATAGATTAAAATATAAAAATAAAGATGAGGAGCACATCCAATGGAAACTCTTATCTGACAACACAGTCTGTGACACTGCAATCTTCAAAGATCAATATAGCTTTACATGAAGATATAGGTATTGTTGCCAATGCATCACTTATGATTGCATTTCCTTTACAGTTTCAAAAAATAAGAGACTTTGAATTTGATGTTACCAATAGAAAAAAAAACAATTCCCAAATCAGCAACATACAAATAACTTTCCCAGTGGCTATTTGCTGGAGTCATCAGACTCGATGGGTGCTTGTTGAATGTGGCAGCTCTCCAAATATTCCCTTAACAGCCCATTATCGAGTTGCTGGTTATCATAATTCACTCAGTCATCTCACAGCAGCTTGAAGACACCACTGACAGGGGCCAAAATGGTTTACCAGCAATTTATGGCACAGAGTGAAGGCAACAAGACACTTTTAAAAATTAATTGTGTTTTGAACAAGGAGTTGGTGACGGGTGATACGGCACTGATATCTAATAGAGAAATGAGAAACCCCTCAGTGTATTTTAAATGAACCTTTATGTCTGTGATGCTGTATTTAGTTACAACTGCAGGCATTTATATCCTTCTCATAATTCAGGCATAGAGGTAAAAATGACATTAATATGCCTACCGCAGACACTTTGAGACAGTATCACATCATTGTTTTTATGGACAACAAATAAAATACTCAATAACGTTATAAAACAGGGTTTTTTTACTGAAATGGTAGCTTGTCAGAAGAAAAATGGTATGGACACTATTCAATTCTATGTGTTACCACTTCTTCACTGTGAATAAAAGACATAAACAAAAAGTGGAGGCGGGTTGTGCAAGTTTGAGAAAAGCAACAGTGAACTATGGGAGCTAAAGCAAAACCAAAACCCTACAAACACATAAACCATATAAACTTCACCGCACTTGGGCCTGGTCTTGGAATTGGACTGATGACCTTGCTGTGAGTGTTAACCACCTTATAGGCTATGCCAATTTAGGTTATTCTAAAGTAGCTGTCAAGTTTTAAACTCCAGGAGTGGTTGTTTTGTTTGTATCTTTGTTGTTTCTTCAGAGTTAATGTGCTCAGTAGCTTTAACATGTCTAACAATGTAACCCACCGAACTATGTAGCCTTAGCTTGACAGACTAGCATTATCAGCTATATGAGGTTAAAAGCTTCCACTCAAACTCCAGTGATTAAAGATTTACCATTGTGTTTTCCATTCTGCTCTATTGTTTGGCTCTTCAGTATTTAACAGAGAAACACATTATGGTTTGATCCTTTTCACCAAAAAACAGACCACTCCAAACAGGTAGGATATGAAACAATTGAATAGCTATTCATAATGTTTTTGATTCACTTCCTATCTCGCCGCTGTTTATGAAGTAAATTAAAAACCCCGTAATGTGAAGAAGAGAGGATTCAGCCACCCTGTGTTTTGTACTGATAAGACCCTCTCAAACAAAAAAGGATAAATAAATAACTTTTGAAATGAGACACCAAATGAATGCAGTTTTTGGCCCGGATTGGCTGAACGTGGCACAGTGCTCCGCCGGCACATTAAAAGATAAAGGGTTATGATATTCAGAGGAGACTTTGGCTGGCTCGGATTTTTAATAAGGCCCAGACTATGAGCTGTGGAGGTGGGGAGTGCAGTACATTTCCACTGGGACTGCGCTGTGTATCGACCCTATACGATCACGACGGAGGCCAGCTTTTTTTACTTCAAACACCAACCATTAAACACATCACGCTTGGCTGCACCTTACTTTATGGGAAATGGCAAAATACATCCCAAAATGACCAAATGAAATGAGATGTCTTTATCTACAATCACAAGCCACTAGGTCGACCTAATAAAGTGGCACTCGGTGTGGTCTTCTGCTGCTGTAGCCCACCTGTGCATTTACATGTGGTGTTAAAACAGACCTCTGCAGTGTGGTTGTTACATTTCTATCATCTCCAGCCAGTCAATGAATTCTGAAATGCACCAGAGGCCAGGCCAGATAGTCACCAGTTAATGGACTCCGGTATTGTTTGAGTGATTCTTTTTTTTTTTTTATTAATAAGCCTTTGCAACAAATTTGAACTGGCTATATTCTCCAACCAGTATTTGTCCTCTGGTATTTTTTCACACATAACTGCCACTCACTGAATATTGTATCCATCAAACCATTCTCTCTTTAAACCCACTTGGTTGCATTTCGGGGCACAAGCCACCATGTCATGTTGAAACATAAATCATGCCTTTTCTCTATTTAGGTTTGAACTTCAGCAGGTTTTATTGAACATATTGCAAATCCATGGTTGAGATATGATATTTTATTTGAACTCATAAGCGTTTAAATATATAAAGTCTACCAAATAAAGTGATCAGAGAGTCTAATATCCATATTGCAATCTCCCAACTGACCACTTCAAAGTTCTCTCCATAGACCATGTCCAAGTGTAAACATTACAAACATATGAATTTAAATGAAGGAATTGTAATCTGTCTCTAAGTGTGTATGTGATTATGCAGCACGGTGGAAGTGTTCAATAAATTCACCCAGCCATGTAAAATGATTGGAAAGCAGAGACTACCCTTTGTTGGCTCTGGCTGACAGATGTTAATTTCAACCCACTTGTAAATCTGTATGGACACCGGCCCTGCTCTATCACATGATAAGGCTGGAAAGCTACCCTTGGCTTCTGGGACACTCGTCCACTAAGTATTTTTTACAATCCACTCGGTGTGATAAATTGTCTTATCTTACATTCCTGCAAACTTAGGCTATGTGTAACATTTGAACATGCAAGCATTAGCAATGTTGCTGAAACAGTGATAAAAGAAGATATAAAAATATTTGCTCTTATAAGCCTGAAGCAATAAGATTAGGTATTTGGGGTAAGGGAATTCACGTACAGAAATGATTGTGATAGCAATATGCCTTTAAGTTTGTAGAGTTTGTGATATTTTTTTTTTCTTTTGGTAATAGATTAGCAATTCCACAACACCTACAGTATAGACATAGCACCAGAGCAGACATGAGTGAAACGATGGTCAAGGTTACCAGGCTAAACATGCATGGTACTGGTGAGAATCCCTGGAACATTGAAATGCAAGTCACCTGAGGTGATGAGCTTAGTCAGCCAAAAGCTGCTGTTCCTTTACATGGAAAGAAAGCCTTGATGTTGGAAGGACTACGTATGTTTCTTGAAAGGCTGGGAAATGCCTCTCGAGACCCCGAGACCCCTGAAGAGCAGAAGGATGTTTACAGGAAAAAAAAGTCTGAGGATCTCTGTTTAGACTGCTGTCCCTGAGAAAAGCAGAAAATAGATGAATGAAAGCCAGCTAACACTTAGCTTATACTGTATGTCAGAAAACTATTGCCTTTTAAATTGTCATATGGAATGTTCAAAATTTCGGAACTTTCTGGAACAAAACTGAGTTATTTTTGCAAAAAAAGTAGGATGTGTGGTGAGGGATAGAAACAAGTATTGAATGAAAAAACTATTGTGGTCTTCAACATCTCTCTTCAACATCTCTGTCCAGTAAAACCTAAAGAACCTAAGAATTTTGCCACCAGCCAAAATGTTAACTGTTACTAATGTGAAACATACAATGTGAGGTACATTCACCAATGTCTCCTAACCCAGCTCTGACATTACCTACATGTAGCAGAGTGGTTGGCATTTGTCAAAACCTAATGTCTCCATTGAAAATATATTATGGTCTTGCCTCCAATTCTTTCTGTTTACAAACTTTGAAACGGTCTATGTTAGTATTTTAGTTTAAAACAATTTCGATTTTTTGTATTGTAATGCATATAAATGACACCCATTATTGAAACCATAAAGACTTACCACACAGTTTCTGATGTTGGTCCCAGTAGCAGCAGACATTGTGTACAGACAGTACTGAGACATAATAGAAGTCATTTCAGCATATTTACCACAAGATAATCTTTGCCCAAAATTAACACCATTATTCACAGCATCTGTCTGATTCCCCATTACTGCATATTTTAATATCTCATCTGTGCTGATTGTACCTTTGCCAGACATAATTGGCACAAAGCCGGTGAGTTTCAAATAAAAACATCCTCTCTTTGAGACTGGTCCAAACACTGTATACTGCTGCAGCTATACTCCTGAGGCTTTTCTATTAACCCATCAGGAAATGTGAGGGAAAATGCCTTCACTAGCTTTGACATTTCCTCAGCAAATCTAATCAGCTAAATCATCAAACCCCTGTCAGTTACACAAGCCAAATGTTCTCTTTGAAATGGAAGAAAGTCATAGAACTCTCACCCTGGTCTTGTCTATGGGATCATGCCAGTTTCTGGAGGCAGTTATGTCTTAATGATGAAAGAAGGTTAAAAAACATAGCAAACGCAGCAAACGCCTGAACATAAAATTAGAAATCAGCTTTGATCCTGTTGTTTGATTTGGTTATGTAATTAAAGGTGACATCTAAGAACTCCTCCAAACACTGCAGCTGTGCATAATTGTGTGCCCCATGCCTTTCTGTCAAAGCTGCAGAAGTGAGTCATGGCTGCACAGCAGTTCCCAACATTGTTGTAAAGTTCCATTCTCTTTGGTGAACTTTCAAAGGTTCACTTTCTGGTATTTGTCTTGCATAACATGTTAAATCTGTGTATTGATAAATTGACTTTCTCCAATTTTAATAGTAATAGATTCAATGCATATTGGGATTTCCAAAGACTCAAGGCTTCATTAAAGTGTTTCAATCACCCCATAGTCACAGATTGGTGGCATGCAACCATTGAAGCCACAACTTGCCTGTGGCATACCGATGGGAATGTGGCAGTCATACCACAATAACAGCCTCTTCATTCATCACATTAATCAGATTAACACATTCATACTCTGGAGTCAGGTGGGTTAAGTGTATTGCTTACTGACACCACAACAGTATAGGGATTGAATCACCTACCCTCTCATTCTGTGAAATTGAATGAATAGCTGTCTGTGTGTTCAAAAGAATTGTCTCTCCGAATAACTATATTGTGCAGGTTGT
The DNA here is from genome assembly GCA_036025475.1 of Philypnodon macrostomus. Classification (NCBI taxonomy): domain Eukaryota; kingdom Metazoa; phylum Chordata; class Actinopteri; order Gobiiformes; family Eleotridae; genus Philypnodon; species Philypnodon macrostomus. The sequence continues at coordinate 25,284 of JAVQKC010054526.1, forward strand.
ACCCTGTCTAAAGGCCATAGTTGCTTGGATAGGCCCTCCTTACAAGACTAGGGTTAGGGGAAGGGGAGTGACATATGAGATTGGGCCTAAGTGAAGCCAATGGATGGATGAAAAGAAAGCTCTTGTCAATCACATGTTTGCTTACTCTCTGTTCTGGTCCTCTGCTTTGTTATTCGAATTGACATACAAAACTGACTTGTAAACATTTCACTTAAAAAACAACTTCCAAGTGTCTGTTCCAGCACTGTGCCGTTTTGATTTATCTTGGGCAGAGGTGATTGAAGCCTGTAGTTCAGTAACATGTTCATATTCAACAACATTATAGAATAACTGTAACATTCACTGCATTTAACTTCGCATCAGTCCATTTCACATTTCACATTACCTACTATTGACAATACATTTAACTCACGTTAAAAATATTCAGGGTTATTATACACATCAAAAGTCATAGTACATAATAAAATGCAAATGAACAGGAGAAGAGAGATTCTACTGACAGGTCTGACCACTCCATAACCACTTTTCTAGTTCACACGAAGCATAGTTTGTTTGATTTTTTAAAAATTCAATCCATTCTTTGATTGCTTTATATGAAAAAACTGTTTGTTTTGCTTTTTGGAACACTACACTGTCCTCTGGAGGAGCTCTATTTGTCACTTGAGATGTTAGCTGGGCACAGTTCTGTACACCAATCGAACCCTAGTCTTTGTGTATTTTCAAAGTTTAACAATCTGTACTCTCCTGTCCAGAATGTTTAGAGCCTGTTTGTGAATGGACTCCAAAGGCTTCAAGGTGGTTTCATTGGCCTGGGACCAACATGTTATACAATAATAAAATCAATGATCGTTGCATTAGAAAAGGTTTTAGCTGCCTCCAAGGTCAATGAGTTTCTTAAATGTTAAATTTCAAAGCTCTGACACATGTGTTTCATTTTTTTGTTTTTCTCACATGACACCCAAATATCACACAGACATTGGGATAATTTCACTTTTTACATTTGTTACAGAAATACATGGTCATCATTTTCTTTACATTTCAGGTTATTCTCCATTGAAAATGTATTACGGTTTTGCTCCAGTTTCCTCCATTCCAGAATTTAGAACTTTCTGTTTACAAACTTTGAAGTATACATGAAGTTAGGTAAATTGGTGACTCTATAACAACCTTACAGTGAATGAATGTGAGTGTGAATAGTTGTCTCTGTGTCTACCCTGTGAGTAACTGGCCTTTGTCCAGGTTGTGCACTACCTAAAGCCCATAGTTACTGGTATAGGTTAGTTAGGAATAGAGGAGAATGTTAAAGGGGGTGCCCAGAAAACAACTCCGGTCACAAGTCTATTGGTCAACACTGGCAAGCTGTATGTCTGCTGCAATGCAGAGAAAGAACATTGTCAATTGGATTACCCAGTGTTTAAGGGGGAAGAGATCATTACAGTTTACATTCATTTACAGTTAGGCATGATTCTTGTAGCCACATTGACACTTTTCCCTTGGCGTCTGTGAGTTTGGAGGCCACCTGTTCAGCATCTCTATTTAAAGAGAGAAGACCCTTGAGACACACCGATGTTAATGGCAGCGGTTGAAGAGGTGGCATCATTAATGCGAACACACTGAGAACGATCAGATAAAAATGATTTCAGCCAAGTCAGGATATTCTCGGACAGTATGTATGGAATAATTGACCACGTCAAAGGCATTGTGCAGGTCAAGAAAGATTGCTCGTACTAAACACCTTCATTATCAAGGAGGCGGCAACTGGTTTCTGTTGAGTGGTTTGTCCTGAACCCAAACTGCATGGGATGAAACAGGTCTCCAGCTTCAAAATGCTTTATAAGTTGATTAGGGGTTTGGTTTTGGGATCGATGGCAGATATGATTAGAGTGGTGGCAGTTTGAGGTAAAAGACAGATTAGGTGGAAGTCCAAAAAGAAGCAGATCTGGATCTTAACCTGTGCCTTCAGCAAACCTCCACTTTGTCTCATCTTGGAGCATTTTTGTGTCTGTGTGACCCAAGCCCCAGACTGTTCAGGACGGTTAGCTTCTCTCCATTCATTATCCCGGGCGCTGTCTGCTTCGATCTGTGTTCTGTACAGCTTTGAAATAAACTCCTGCAACCCCTCTTTAAGGCTCTGTACCAGACAAGCAACACAATGTTTCAGATCACCTAGCAGAGAAAATATAAGGGCCTGCATACAGTGTACCTTAAAGTGCTGGGAAATGGAGGGTGAGGTTAAGGTGTGTTAGAGGTTGTGGGTTTAATTTTCAGGTAGGTCAACTGTTTCACACTTAGTTACAATAGTACTTCCAGTTACCCCTATAGACGCTTTAAAATGTTTGTCATATGGAATGTTTAAAATTCCTGGAATGGAGACGAGTGTAGGGTGTGTGGTGAAGGATAGAATAATAAGTATACAATGAAAAAATGATTGTGGTCTTCAACATCTCTGTAAGAATTTTACCAAAAGTCTAACTGTTACCAATGTGTACATTAAATAAACATACATTGGTATGAGGTACATTCACTAATGTCTCCTAACCAGGCTCTGACATCACCTACATGTAGCAGACCCTACAAACCCTCTTGATTTGCAATATTTTGTGGCTAATGCTAATTTCTCCATTGAAAATACATTATGGTCTTGCCTCCAGTGGCCTCCATTCCGGAATTTAGAATTTTCTGTTTTGAAGGAGTCTATACATCGACTCGAAAACCCTTACAGTAAATGAATGTGAGCGTGAATAGTTGTCTCTTTGTGTTGTACAGTACAGTACGTCTCTTTGTGTACCCTGCGACTAACTGGCCTTTGTCCAGGTTGTGCACCACCTAAAGCCCATAGTTACTGGTATAGGTTAGTTAGGAATTTAAATAGAGGAGAATGTTAAAGGGGTTGCCCAGAAAACAACACCAATCACAGCCACTCACATAGTCTATTGGTCAACACTGGCAAATAAACAGAAGAAAGTAAGTGCAAACATTGTCCATTGGATTACCCAGTGTTTAAGGAGGAAGAGATAATTACAGAATGGTGTTGTATAATCAAAGCTAGTTCTGATTGATGCTAGTGTTTAAGATGGCAAACACATTCAGTATCACTTAGTTGTGATACTGTTGGGGCTAACCAGTAGGAATGAAACTGTAATGGAAAAACTGTCTTAAGTGATGTTGATTTAATTTGATTACCTCTAAATGTCAACGATATCAGCATCAAGAAATCAAGTTAATGCTGCTCAAAAATCATTGGGTATGACTCCAAAGATGCTAAAATTGACACATAATTACCAGAATGATAAAATAGAAAATCTAAAAACAGACCATATAAGATCTATTTGTCATATATCCTCAACTACGAATGTTGTAGTTTATGGCCTTTTAGTGTTCTTGCTTTGTCTTCATGATTGTAGTTAAAAACCATTGTATCACCAGAAATCAGCCACATAATATCTGATAGACCACTACTAATGGTATCAAGTAGAGTGTTGGGTCAAATTAGCTGAAGGCATAAGAGGCCATTTTAATGCATAACTTCAAAAGAAGGCCTCTTGGCTGTAAATAAATAAAAATAAATCTATGCCTCTGCTGCAAAATTCAATAGCGTTCCTCTTAAGAGAAGTCTTAAGAAAAGTCAACTTGGGATTCACGGTGCGTTAATATCAGTCTAACTCCTCACACAACTGCTCCTCGCGCTCTGTCCTCATAAAACTGTGCTCAGCTAAAGCCCACACTGGTAGAAAAGTGAGGGGCAGGTCCCAGCATCAATAGCAATTAGACTCCTAACTCAAAATGATTACAAGGTAAGCATGCTTTGTCATCACTGATGCAAAGGACGGTCTACAGCCGTTATATAACTGCTCTTGGTTACAATACAGCTCCATACAGTTGAATTCTTTAGGCTATTTTTGTTACTTTAAAATCCTAACCTTGATATTTTTTGACTATGTAAAAATACATGATCTCTAAAGAGCCCAGCAAAGCGTCTTAATAGCCAATGTTCTAGGTGCCTAGAGTGGACAAATTTAGCAATTCTAAAGACACACAGTTCCAGAGTTTCCATTGGCCTGTGTTGTAACTAGATGTTTTTTAATTAATTCTATATATTGATCATCCTTAAGTGGCAATACTTTTAATATCACTGGTTTTCATCCTATTCTTCAATGTTTTATGATAATTTGTACTTTCATGTAAACCATATTATTCTATTTATATCAAGTGACTATTCCATTTATCAAAATAGATTAAGTGAATTAGCTAAAGTGTATACTTGATTATTATGACTATGTTTAGTATGGGGAGATAATCCCATTGAAGTGTATTCATTATCTACTAAGTGTTTTCCATTGCATTTGTCCCTGATAATTTCACCAAATCCCTTATCTATCTTAATTCAAACATGGTCATTGTAACAATTGATCTATTTTTACATTACTTAAATTTGCAGCAATTTGCATCTTTTTTATGTCAGCTTGACATTGATAAAGAAGGGTCAGGGCACTGGAACAGAAGAGCACGGACATCATTAGGTAAAGTACACTTGTGTGGTAAACATAATCTTTTGTTTTGCAGTTTTCCATCCAGTAATCAGCAGCGCACTATACCTACACTTGAGGATCAGTGACAAGTGGCCACAAGTGGATGTCAGAGGCTGGTTTGAGATAATATAATAAAAACACACGTATAAACAAGAAACAAATGGGACACAGTCATTTTTATTAGGTACACAGTTTACCTAATAAAGTGGCCGGTGAGTGTATAGGTCCAGTTTGTGGTAGCATGTGTAGACAAAATGCCTGCAGCATGCCTCATTGAGAAGCATTGGCACAGGGACACATTGTTTAATTCATAAGGTGTTTTCTTCACTGGAGTTACATCGACTGATTTGTGAAGTGTAATACAAGTGTGTGGTCTTGTCAAATAATAAAAATTACTATCTTTTTATTCTGCCTCTCGCTATCTAATTATCTCCCTTTCTCTTGGTATCCATTCAAATCAAAAGTAGATTTTACATTATTATTACTTTTGTGCCATAGCTAGTGATACGTTTCACGAAAAGTGTTGAAAATATGGCTTTTGTTGCTCTAGTGAACATACACCAGCACAACAAAGAACAGATCAAATGTTCTCAAATGTCAACTCAGGAATAGTATTAGCGATGCTGCTCAAGTCCCCATAAAAGCTGACATCTTAGAAGGGCTGTGGGCTTGGCAAAATCTCTCTATTGTAGCAGTTTGTAGTTTGGCCTTGTCAATGGTATAGGTTCACGATGATATACTCATGAAAGGTGGCTTGTAGTTCTTCCAATCACATCCAGAAATTCTACTGTAGGTAACAACAGTCACAGCAGCCATTCCAGCACAAGGTCCATGAGTTTCCTACTGATGAAAAATGGTCCTGTTTGTTCTGTATTCAACTGAACTTTAGACTTTATCCTGGTAACTTGCCCATGTCCAGTCTAGGCTGATTGCAGTGATATCGCTTGGTCTCAGTTAATATGGTCTTGCCCACAGCACTATTAAAATGTAATCATACACGCATGTTGTACTTGACAAGCTCCTCATGTCTGTGACTTTTCCACACCACACGATTAGGCCTTATCTCCAGAGACTTCATGTCCCACTGGATCCATATCCCTCGGCTGACTCGGATTACACATATGTCCACACTGGGTCAATTTCACAGCCTGCTTTCCATCCTCTACTCTGGTACATTTACCTCCAGCAGAGAAAAGAACTGTTTGACTTTAGAAGAAATGTATGCTGGCTCACTGGGAAATGATGGGCCTATCATAAATAAGTCATGATCTGCCTATATTATATTTTATCTGTCCATATGCATGATGTAAGTGCATTTTAGTGGGTGATATGGTAAAAATATAATATAATGATTTTATTAAGATCAAGATCATATTTTTGATTTTACTTAGTTTTGTATTTTTGCCTTATAGACTAATTCATAAAACATTTTTAAAAACAAATTCAATGTACATCCTAATACATTATGCAATTTATATTAACTTGAACACTGGCATTGTTACAGTAAAAATGACTGTGAAGAGCAGAGCATAAAATGAATGCACTGTTTCACGATTCAACAATCTTCACAGATTAGCAGATGTCATAAGATTTAAAAACCCTATTGTCAGCTTTGTAGAAGAAGAAGGTCCCGGGTTTGAGTCCCAGAGCCTTTCTGTTTGGAGTTTCTCCCTGTGTCTGGGTGGGTTTCCTCCGGGTACTCCAGTTTCCCCATCAACCCAAAACATGCATATAGGGTTAATCCTCCAGTTAGGAACATCCTGACCAAGATCCTGGCTCTAGATCTGGAGATGGGTTTCCGGGAGCTGCACTGTGGCTGCCCACTGTGCCTGACAGGTTTCCCCAGCGGCATAGAGGGATGGGTCAAATGCAGATGGGGACAATAAAGGTCAATAAATGAATAAAATAAAATATAAGTAACTACATTGTACATACAGAAGGGTTGGGGTTAGGGTGAAATACAGTGTAGTCACATGTTATTACAGTTTGTTACACAGTGTATTACATTGTACTTAATGAACTAGGCACAATGTAGTTAAGGGCTATGTAAAATAAAGTTACAATTGAATTTAATTCTACTCTTGTGCACTCTTTGCCCACCTAGGATCATTTCAGGCCAAGCTCTTTTTATGCCACTATCGACCTTTCATTAGTTATGAGCTATAGCTTTGTCACAGAGTCGAATATACATAATGAATTAAGCTAGCAATGAAATCCAATTAACACTGCCTTCCATTTGATTTGTAACGACTTGGAGAAAAGTGCTCATGGTTGTTGTTTTATGCTTGAATGGAGTGACCAGTTGCAGCCAAGAAGACTCTATGTCATGTTGCTTTGAAGATATGTAAGGGTAAAAAGATATGGCACTTGTTACTGAGAAATATATTCATGACTAAAAAGAGTTTAGTTGTGGGGTGAATGGAGCTTCATTTATCACCCACTTGTGTCTCGTAAAAATAACATGGATTTATAGTAAGGCATTTACAGAGTGGTAAGAGCACAAAGAAATGCAAAGATATGGAAGAAAATACCTTCGACTGACATTAGTTCCAGTGTAGGACTCATAGGGCTTCTCCGCCTGCATAAACTCAAAGTCATAACTTCGATTCTGGGTCAGCTCTCCAGGTAAAACCAGGTCCACAAACTCATGAGACGGAAGATACATATTTGTAAGTACTATTATTCTCCAAAACGAAGCTTGGAAGAGTAAAAAAGTTTCAAAAATACATATATATAAATCTATCTGTTTATGGAGCATTTACCCCTGAAGTAGAACATTATTGGTCTGAGTACAGGTCTCTGCACAATATATGATACGATGGAAAAACATAGCTAAAGTAATAGGACTGTATGTACATATCACCAATTCAATTCCACACACTTTTCACTTTCCAATCTCCCCCTGCTGAGGTTGAGCTTGGAAAGCCAGACTGGTTAAGAGGAACAAATATTCTGCTGGGCATCTGAACACCGATTATCACAAGCACAGAGTTGTGTAGTGTGAAATTGGTGAGTGTTGTAGTGTGAACAACTCCAAAGCCTTTGCCATGAAAGACACTCGACTTCCTCTTTCTTATCCCGACCGGGGAAGTAAAATGTCAGAAGTAGCTGCTGGTGATAAAAGTTCTGAGAGATACCAAACTGCAGTGAAGTGCAACAATAAACAGAGCAAAACATCTGTCTCACTTGAATACCGGTACTTTCGACACCTCAAAAGTCAAGGCAGCAGACTGAGCAGAAAAAAAAGACTCTTAGATAGAGTTCAGAATATTCACTTCACAATTCAAATGTTATACAATAGAAAAATGTTTGCAAGCAGGAGTGAGTGTGCTTTTGGCAACATATAGTGAATAAGAAAAGTCAAATTTAAACTGGGAAATAAAAACACTGACAAAACAACAAAAAACAAGAACAAGCAGACTTTTGAGACAGGCCAGCCCATTGATTTTGACAGGAAGAACTGATTTTGATGGGGGAAAGTCTGACTAAATGGACTTGGACAAGAATGTTCAATAAATATGCACTAGAAAACACAAAATGCAACTAAGTGTAAAAAAATTATTCGATTGAGGTCGGGGGAACATACAGTAAAAGACTTTTACCCTTCACGTAAACACAGAATATGCAACCACACATTAGAACACATCACTACAATAAGCGTGGGATGTTATAATGTAATTGGTGTAAGTGTACCGAGATTTCTGAGGGAAGCACTGCATATTGATGCTTCCAAAGACGTCAGACAAACATGTTACATTGTAGTTTCCCCTGAAGCTCATAAACACATCTAATTGTATGTGGATAGAACGGACAAGCAGCTTATACACTCAAAAAAAAAATTTGTTAAACCAACATAAAAAAATCATGGCAAGTATTTCCACATGATTGAATAGATTTAATTCAGCATTAGGAAATTATGTCCTTTTAACATGAAGTATACA
>JAVQKC010054531.1:0-11593 GCA_036025475.1 Philypnodon macrostomus
TCTGCCCCATACGTCTGCTACAACTGTCACCAACGGGCACCTTAATCATACATTGTGTGATTTCTAAGGGTTTTAATATTGTTAACGAGCAATTAAGAGGCCTCACCCCAAACCTTGACAAATATGGGAAGGATCTATTTGACTTTTTTGATTTGTCTGGATGTTTGTAAAGAATGTTTTTGCCAAATTTGGAAAATTCCCTAAAACGACATTCTTCTTTCAGTCTTTAGGGGGTGCTATAGAGGTAACTGCCATCATATTAGTGTTCAGGGCCGGGGGGGGTAATTAGGTATTTCAGAACATATGGGGATGACAGCACAGGCCTAGTTTGTTATATATCTGCATTGCATCAAATAAATAGATTAAGTAATACTTGTGCAACCTCATTTATCATAAGCAATGCCATGGACTGTCAGCTGATATACTTGTGCCCATACCTCTGCTAACCCCCCAACCTTGAACATGCTGCGCTTTAGGTGTGATATCGCAGAGCTTATGTGAGTGCACCCTCTTTTTCTACATTGGGGAGTGACTAAGCTTTTTCTCTTGTTTGCAGCTGAACAAAGAGTTTCAAGCTGAGGAGGCTCCGACCGTGATCTTATGTATAAGTATGCAGTGGTTCAGAGAGTGGGAAAACTTTGTGAAAGGCAAAGACAATGGTATGATTTGACATATATTTGCCCATGTTGAAGCATGTTACATTTATTGATTAACTTCAAAGTATGATGTATGTTTGTGCGCTCTTTAATTTGTATTTGGGGAAAAATGCACATTATGTTTAATAATATAATTGTGACAGAACAATATTCTTTTACACATTATTACCTTTTTATATCCTAGAGCCACCTGGTCCTATTGACAACAGTAAAATAGGGGTCATGAAAGGAGGACACATACAGCTCAAGCAAGGTAAAAACAACAGTTGTAAAGGTGCTAGAAGCCAAACAGATGGTAGACTTAAGCTTTCCTCTTCCCTCAGGGGCAGATTATGGTCAGATATCAGAAGAGACGTGGCAATACCTGCTGGGGCTTTATGGTGGAGGCCCTGAAATTGCAGTACGACAGACAGTGGCTCCCGTTGACACTGAGAGCCTTCATGGAGAAAGGAAGATTGAAGCTGAGACAAGAGCACTCTAAAAGAAAGAGAGGTCTGTATTTTTACATTGTTTGTGATTTGCACATTAAAGGGCCCCTATTATACTAAAAATCGGAGCTTTTTATCATATAATAAGTTCTTGTCTCATTTAACCATGTTTTTGTAATCCTATATGCTGAGGCGCTGATCTACTCTGGAACTGAAAACACTTGCTACTACTTTCTATTGTTTGCATTGGCTGCTGTAGTGAAGTGGGTGCTGCCAATAAGCACAAAGAGGGCTTTAAAGAGAAATGCTGCTTTTGTAGCAGAGACAAAGCAACAGCTCCAAAAAAGATAAATAGTGTAATTTGTAAGTTTTAAAAATCCCTTTAGTGTGTATTAAATGTTCAGATGTATGTGTAACATGTGTCACCTGCTTTTGTAATTTAAAAAAACTATTGTATTTGTTCTCTGATCATAGGTTCTCTGGCTTGGTTTCCGCCCCAGTCCTGACGAGAAGCTGAGGAATTTGCACCTTGATGAAGAGGCTGTGTTGTGAGCACTCTGTAAATGTAGCAATGCTTCGTAGAAGGTTCTTTAATATTTAGTACGTTATGTATTGGGCAACACAGATCCTCAAAGTGTTTAAAGTGGTCAGATGTTTAGGCCTGCTGGTATGAGTCGCAGTTACATGCTGTTGGAATGACGCGTATGGAGAGAAGCACGGCTATTTACAAAGCCACTCTCTACATAGCTCTGAATGTTAGCATCTTGGGAGAGATATTCCAAACTTAAAAGCATTACCAAACTCTCAGGAACGAAGTAAGATGCTTTAGACATGTGACGGGTTAGAGATAGTGGATATATTACTGCACAACATGCACATGTGTATTTGAAAAGATTTATTTACAACATTTGTATATAAAACCCATGCCTCTCTCACTGAGAATAATCCTCATAGTGAGGCGAGACTTGCTTGTTGAGATGTTTGCTCACAAATTGAAATTAATCTATTTCAAGTTATTTCAGCTATTTCAAGGCATTTATGTACTGTGTATGAGACATAACTGGAGAAAAGAGCGGTATAAAACATGTATCTGGTGCAATAATGGGTTAGTGTTGTAGTGTTATGTATGTACACAATACCATTATATTCAACATATTTTAAACTGCCCATAGAAACAAGATTGATGTTTAAATATTCAAGGAAACCTTTTAATAGGCTTAATTAAAGCATCATAAATATGGTGCATAAAAATGTTTTGATCATATTAATATGTTCTCCCGTACAGTGATTGTCTCTTCATGTAAAATGTTAAATCTGCCTTGATGTCATTTTTGCTCCAAAACCAACATAAAATATTTGACATGTCATTTTCAATAACATACATTTTTGCCTTTTAAAGACTTTTATATCGGCACAGGCTGTTTCAACAACAGTTATGGAAACATCAGAAATGTTGTAACTTCTGTCCACTGTATTAGACAGGACCTACACAGTCATTCAGAAACACAGTGCCTTTGAGCTTCCTCACGTCCCAGCATTACCCACATTTTTAAACTTATGAACCGCCATATAGTATTTAGCCAATTTAAGTGAAGTGAAAACAGCATTGTCATTTGCAATTCAAGTTGTTTGATCTTCAATTATGCAACATTTCTGTTTGTTTCTTTAGTTTTTTTTAACCACTCAATTTAGTGAGCAAATGTATATATTGTACTGATTCTTGTGCAAATCACCCCAAACCCAGACACAAATTTCAACAAAAAACAATCTGTAAAAACTCTCTGAACTTAAAATAATTTATTGTTGCTACCAACACCACGTTTGGCTCATATGGTCTTTCTATTCATCCTGGAAATGGTCACATTAAGTAGGCTGATCTTGCATGCCCACACATCATCTATAAATTACAGGATGTTTTTAGTTGCTTCCTTGGGGTAAGTGCAATGAAAAAAGTCTATGGCTAAAAAGACCATGTGCGATTTCTGCTTTCTTGTAAAGAAAAAAAAGTACTGCAGTGTTTAAGACTCTAGTGGTTTTCTCACAGTCTATGTTTGCTTGTGTTACAGTGAGTAGCTTTGAGCAAGAGGCTTTCCATTTTACATCCTTTTATTTGAGGTCATTTCTTTGAATTTGCCCCTATAGTTTCCAGGCTGTGCAGCTCTTGTGGTGTAGATGATGTTTTTGATGCTTGGACTATTCATCTTAAATATTTGCTATGTCTTATTGTCTGTATAACTGTAATTACTTCAGACTGATTAAAATAACCATGTCTTTAACCTTTGTGTTTTTTTTATTTTATTGTATCTCCCATTATTGCAATGCTTTATCAAAGTGGATATTAAATGTTAACAGCCCTCATCTTTATCCTTTGTTCTGTATAATAATGCTTTTGATTTATTTACTGGTTTTCAAAATACACTATACATTATTCATGAATGTGACACACTAGTGGTGGTAACCGAAGACTGGTTAAAAACATGGCTCTTGGTTGTTTCCATTTTCCCTACACAAGCCACTCCAACCACTGGATGATGTGCCCTAGGACACAACTAAGCACCTAGGTTTGGCAATCTTTCTCAAGGAAATAATGTTGCCCAAAGACACAACTGCAGAATGAACTAGGCAGAAATGAACTACCACCCTCTGGCTAGTTGATGACCTGTTCGATCTTCTGAGCCACTATAGATAAACAGTTTGGCAATTTTCTAGCATCACTTCAACATTAATTCACACCATCGAGTTATGTCAACATCTGTGTTAACTATATCTATAAACTGCTTTGATATCCATTACACTATTGTTTTTTTCATTCTTTATTTCTGCTATATAGAGTTATTCAAAATCTCACCAAAATATACTTGTGCAGTTGTGATGTCATTCTGAGTCCCTTATGTATGCTGAACTGTATCCAGCCCAGACAGCGGCAGCCCGGGAGGACCAGGCTAGGTCTGTCCAGCGCAGAGGAACACAGAAACTGCAACCCCTTCAAAGCAGGTAAGGGAGCTTTTTGTACATTTCAATGCAGAATCTATTGGTCCTTTTTGCAGCTTGGCGTGTGAAACTGAAAGAGTTCTGTTCACAAATAGCGCAGGCAAGCTTACCATCTGCCTGATATCAAGGTTAACCCAAAGATGAGTCAAGATAACAGATGCATGCAGTAAAAACAGATGGCCTATATGAAAAAGTACATATTCAGTAGCAGTTGTAGTGAAATGCAGTGATTGTTGCAGGACAGAATGACGGGAGAGAATCAGCTGCTTTACTGCATGCTGGCTACTACCACATTGTCCTCGGGATGGGTGTGGCAAGACAAAATGATTTATTACATGGGGTGTGTTAATAATAGATTCTGTCATCCTTACTCAGTTAAACATTAAGAAGGTTGAATGGGGGCTTTGTAATACATGGTTATTTTCTCTAATGGGCAGCAAATTTAATTGTTGAATTTACTGACAATTACGCAATAAAAAAATTATAACTCAACATTAATCTGTCTCATTATCAGTCTTATATAGCCTGATATATATATATAGACACTCAAAGGCACTTTACAATTAATTGCATATTCATTCACTCAACAGTCATACCGGTGGTGGCAAGCTACTTCTATAGCCACAGCTGCCCTTGTGTAGACTGACCGAAGCGTGGCAGCCATACTGCTCCTACGGCCTCTCCGACCAAACATCAATCATTCAACCATTCATACACAAAAGGTGGGTTAAGTGTCTTGCCCAAGGACACAACATCAGTATGCACACTATTCAGCGGGATTTGAACTGCCCGCCCTCTGGTTTTAGGACAACCGCTCTACAGTATAGTCACACACTGGTGGTGGTAAACAACATGTTTTGCCACAGTTGTCCTAGGGCAGATGATGAAATGTGGCTGCGATGACGCGCCATTGGCCCCTCCAACCAGCACAATCACACAGTCATAGGCCAAGTAAGTGAAGTGTGAAAATAAAACATGTCTTAATGGAAAATCAAGATTGGTAGTTTGTTTTGGAACTCTTTTTTGTCGTAAATACTGACAAGCATGTTATACACAACTGATAACACTACCTTTCAGCTGCCATTTTGAAAGGTGTGACAATAGGTGAAAAATATGTAGGTATTTGTACATTGAGAGTGTACCACAGTTGAGCTTGTTTACCATTTAATTAGGTATTGTTGCAAAAATGTTGAGTACAACTCCTCTTCCTTTCCACAGATTTCCTTTCCAGAGCAGTGAAATCTGGAACACCAGACGACTAGTATCCTGACATCTAGATTGGAAACATGAAGCCTGCACTAAATCTACCGCTAGAGCCTTTGCAGAATGGGACTGTATAAATATTTACATGCCATGTCTGGTGTGGAAGCTCTTAGACATAAAGAACTACTTCTCCAGACTGTGACCTTTTGACTGCTGTTAAACCTCCTTAAACCCTCCACCGGATGAAAAAGCATTTTGTTTTCTGGAAGACAACACAATCAGTATTAATCCTCTTTGTGTCTTATTTGAATGGATGTTGCGCGTCTTACCCAGAAACACAGGCAAAACAATTGAGTTTATGCAGGCTAAATAATTTCCATTTTCATTTCAAGGGGCTAATTTTACAATAAGAGTTGAATACAAACAATGCATTCTTGTACGCAATTCTGCCTTAACTATTAACTATATCTACTTTTAAAATGTCCCCCTAATAGTCCCAACTAACTGAAACATGAAAACATAATTTTAGTTTTTCTGAATATTTCATGTATGTCTGTCAGTCATCAAAACAATTGTTCTCACATAATTGTGAGATTGTTGTAGGCTATATAATACACATGAAATACCTTTTTAGTAATGTGTGTGCTGGTAAATGAAGAATACTTGCCATGTGACCAGTGAACTGAAAAGTTACCCCCGATTACATATATTTTGTTTCTTGTGTAACTGATGTTCATCTGCATCACTGGGACATTCCTACAGTGATGGGAGGTGCTATGTGCTGCCAGCTGCTCAACATGTGGACTATGAGAAGAGGTAGACCTGGGAGCAGAGGCGTTGAGTTGAATGCTTATCCTCAGGCCATCAGAGGAGGCTACCACAGAGTCACCGGTCTGCACTACACATCCTCTTTCTCTGATGCTGAAGACTGCTGTGATGACACCAGCTCAGACAGCTCACTCACTCTGGACTGGCAAAGACAAGGCACAGATGACTAAGACATCAAAATGTACTAAATTGCTTCAGAAAGGGTTCGTGTTACGAGTTACAATTATGATGAACTAAACCAGGACAAACCTAGATCTAAGCAAATTATTAAATAAACTAAAACAGCTGTAAACACCAGGTCCTATTGAGGGATAATCCAGTTCCAAACCAGTGCAGACCTCCGCCAAGGTAGCTTTCCGCCTTTATGCGCTCCTAAAACCTGTTACAACCTTTTTAGCTTCTTACCAGCTGACATTGTTTTATTATATTACATATGTTTGATAACCTCTCATTGTATAAAGAGGATTTAAATGATTTTGAATTGTTTTCATTAATAGAAATAAAAAAGTCTCTATTGTGGGGTGTATAGTCCCACAGAAGGTTCTATCTAGTTTTTACAGTTTATTTTAGGAGTGCATATGGATAGTGTGTGGATCCATGATTTTTTCAAAGAATTTCACATGAATGAGACAACTGAGGCTGAAAACTAATCTCTGGCACCACCTCGTGGACAGTTAACTCTATTGCAGCCAAAGTTGCACAACAAAGAAAGATTAGTCACTATTTGTTTTTTTTTCTGTCTCCAGTCCCACACAACGATCTATGTAGAGCATAGCAGAGTGCATAGGGGAAATTAGCTACCTTGGCAGAGGTCTGTGCTGTCCTAGTGTTTTCTAGTGTACATCTGCAGAGGACTGAGCAGAGGGGTAGGAGTTGAATTTCACAATACAGGAGGGATGTGGGGGAGAGAGGCTCTCTCACGAGACAGACCCAGCAGAGCCAAGAGAGGGTGCCATGAGAGAATCCTACTTCCAGACCGTGATGTGGATCAGTCCCAAAATTGAATCACCTCTTCCTTGTGTCATTCCTTACCTGTCCTGAAAATTACATCCAAATCTGTTCAGTTGTTTTTGCATAAAGTTGCTAACGGACACACAGACAAGCACGCCAACGCTACCGAAAACATTACCTCCTCTTGGCAGAGTTAACCAGGACTAAACAATGTCTACCCCAGGAGTAAACTAGCCTATAGATCAAAACCAGGTCTGTGTTAAACCAGGACTTAATTAAACCCAGCCTAAACAATGGGCTAAATCATGATTAAGCAAGACAAAACCCTTGTCTGAATACCACTAGAAAGGGCTCAAGTACCACCACTGGTATCTGTACCACAGTTTGAGAACCACTGTACTTATTAACAACAGTAATAGATTCAATGTATTGTTTTACAGTGGTGGTGGTAATGGTGGTATTCTTCCAACCTTTGGACCACCACCAAACATACTAACATATTCATACAATCAGGCATGGTGGGTGTGTGGTGTGTCTTGCCCAAGGACACAACGGCAGTACAAGCTGGTTGGAGTGAGTGTCGAACCATCAACTTTCCGATTAGTGGATAACCTATGTCGCCAACTGAGCCACAGAGGATTAATCGGATGTCATACATTTTGAAATAAGATGGATGATTTGTATAAAATGTGGAATTACAAAATAAAGCCTGTAATTGTGAAATAGGGGACATGTTGCGACACTGTGCAATACGTTCATAGTAATAGATATTTGTACTGGAAACTTTTCTTGTTTTGAGGCCCATATTATGCCAGTATTTTGCAGCGTGTAGGTCTTTTTCTAAGTGTGCTGACACATGATGGTCGCCTAAGTTACCCTCACTTTAAAACTTGAAGTTAATTGAACTCAAATAAAATGGGAAAACTATTGTCTGAAATAATTGAAGTTTAACCATGGACTCAATTCATTAGGTTTATATATGATTACTTTTTTGACAGTAAGTTTTGATAAGGCTTCCCAAAATGTACCACAACTATATGTTTTTTATTTATGTATTATCTATGTTAAGGTAAAGTGAAGTTGTTGTAATAGAATAATTTTGGTGAATAAATATGTTTTTTTATATTCTATATGTATAACAATGTAACGAGGCAGTTGATTATTTTGGTTTTCTGTAATCTGTAGTATTAGATTTTTACAGTGTAACCACATTTGAAACGAGGATAAGTTGTTCTTCCAATCACTGACCACCACAAAATTGGCCTTGAGTTACGTCACTAAAAATGCTGCAAATTTACCACAATTACAAAATCATTTGTGTAATAAAATTCATGCACCAACCAACTCTTGAGTGGGAGGAGGCTTTAGCAGGCTACAAAATCTTCTCCTCGGGCGGTCTTTTCAGCATTACGCACGCATCTCTCCAAAAGTTACGCACGAGCGTGGAGAATGGAGACACTTTTAAACAACGAGGTTTTCTCATGTTTTGTTTTTTACGCCGTGCTGCTCGTGCTAAAAATGTACATCTTGGCGATTATTGTTGGACAACTTAGGCTTCGCAAAAAGGTGAGCTCACATGTCGGCCAAAAGTAGTCCTAGTTAAGTTGCAAAAATGTTGTGACGGCGTAACCGATTCAATTTATTGGCTTACAGGCATTTGCGAATCCAGAGGACGCGCTCAGACACGGAGGTCTACAGTTTCACAGACAGGACCCAGACGTGGAGAGAGCCAGGAGGTGAGCGTAAGATCTCTGACTGACCCCCCCAAAAAGTGTCTACAATTCTTTTTGCATGCAGTCTATTAACTCTCGCGGTTGCCTTTTCTTACTAACATTTCAAGAGACGCACTCTGTTGTGTCAGAACTTGTCAGGCAGGCGTTCGTGACAGACTGGGAATGAGGTGTTTTTAAATAACCTAGTGATTTTGAACACATTCCAAGAGCTTCCCGGATAAGATCATTACTCACTAGGAAAATTTAGATTATTATTTTTTTTTATCTCCTAGAAGGATGATAATATGAACGAGGCCAACGCTGTCGTCCCCGACATTGTTTGCATGATTTAATTTATTTTTTTATATTGTTAATGAAGAGCACCCCCCAAACATCACAAATATGAGAATGGTCTGTTTGACTTTTTTGATTTGTCTGGATGTTTGTGAAGAATGTTTTTTTAGCAAATTTGGAAAATCTCCCTAAAACAATTTTTTTCTTTCAGTCTATAGGGGGCGCTATAGAGGTAACTGCCATCATATTGGTCAGATGTGCTCAGGGGCTGGGGGGTAATGAGACTAATTGGGCAAAGTATGTGCAAGTTAGAGGCTGTCAAATATACCTGACCTCCCAATTCCAATCCTTCCTGTTTGTTGTAGGGTGGGGTCATAATAATATTTTATGTTGGGTACACTGTGGAGAATCATTGTACCAAGTTTCATTGTTATTGTGTCCCATAGGGGTCAAAAACATGGGGGCGCTATTGAGGTATTCTTTATTTGACCTCTGTAATTTGCCTATGTACATTAAATACACACTAGCCTAGATCACTGTGCCAAAATTCATGAGGTATTAATTAGTTAATTCATCAATTATTGTTCATCATAGAAGTAACAAAATCAGCCCAGTTCAGCGTCATTATGATTATATATACCTGTGTGTAAAACTTGAAACTGATCCGGCAATCAGTTTTTTTTTCAACCACAGCCTGCCCTGCATTGTTAACTCATGGCCAATAGTAAGGGCAACACTAAACATTTGTCACAATACACAAAATAATGTTGCATAGATTTTAATTACATAATCATAAAGAAATCCACAATCCTAAATTTGTATTTTCCCCCAGGGCTCACCTGAACGACCTGGAGAACATACTTCCTTTTCTTTTCATTGGTGCGATCTATTCCCTGACCGGACCTTCGTTATCTGTGGCTCGTGTGCACTTCCTGGTCTTCTTCGTGGCCCGTGTAATGCATACCATCGCCTACCTGTTTGTCCTGAAGCCTCCGACACGCTCCGTGAGCTACAGCATTGGACAGATCTCTTGTATTCTCATGGCCGTACAGATCCTGATGGCGGTGGCCTCTTCTGCGTAGGGTTCCTGATTGGACTGTTGTGCTTCAAATTGGCCCCAGCCAACAGACCTTTGAGTGAGTTATAAGGATTATTTTAAGTGCAATATAAAGTGGAGTAACAGCCCCACAAGGTTATGTCAGTATTATGTTAATACCTCCGATCTGACACCACTGAAGTCACACCTATACTGCATTTGTTGAATTGAATTGAAAAATTATTTCTCACTGTCTGCATTATGAAGGCTCCTTTTCATGTTGTGGTAAATGAAATGGCTGTTTGCTGTAGAGACAACACTTCTCAGTATACCCTGTGTTTATACCTACAGCAATGTTCGTGGAACATGTTTATAGGTAAATTCAAAAGGACTGAAGCTGTTCTGATGTTAGTGTATGCTGCATATAAACGAATGCCCTCTGCTGTGGCACTGAGACGGAACATTGTGTAAAGGACAAAGGACTGAAGCCCTGAGTGGGAATAATTTGTTGACAAGATGTGTTTTTATTAGACAATGTTTTTGTATGTTAAAATAATAATTTATTAAATCTCTAATGTTGGGGTCTTTTCCCAAAACGTCTGACCAGTCTGACCCTTTCTGGTTGATAATGGTGAAATGTGTAGAAAGTTCCAGTATAGCACAGTGTGTGTGTGCTTCAGTGAGATGATCCAGAAGTCCGGGGCTCAGCTCCAGCATTCCACCACATATTATGTAAGACCTTTTGGAGCAGTCATATCCTGAGAGGCCCACTGCTGGGAGATCATAGGAATTCTGTTAGAACAGTGTATGGCCAGTATGTTGTTCACTTACAGTTACATTATTAGTTACAGATTGACGAATTGTCACACACCAAACATCTCAGTTCATTCATAATCTATGCAGACCCCACACCTGTAATTCCCATAATCCCACTCCTTTTGGACTGACTTTACTAAAGGTGGAGATGTTTTGTGCCTGTGTTTTAATGAAGCTAAAGGGTGTAGGTGGAGCAGAAACGCCTATTCGCCAGCTCTGAATGGACAAGAATGGATATAGTAAACACGATATGGGTGAAACCTACAGTAATAATGACATACCAGGGACTGTGGTAGGTGCATATCCTGAGAATGAGTCAGCCGTTATGTACCGATAGCTCCAGGGGCACAGGGAACAGTATGATGTCCTCCTTTCTTCACTTTTACTTTACCACTCACCCTTTGTCACAGTCTGAACTGATGCCACAAACATCTGAGCAGCTGCTGAGTCAGGCCAAATCAGTGTCCTGCTGTAGCACATTGTTGAGTAACCAGGCTGGAAATTTAGTTAAATTCTCTTTTCTGTTGTTTTATATTATTTCTCCAAAACATTTCACATGCTGTACATACAGTGAAGAAAACAAGTATTTGAACACCTTGCTATTTTGCTATTTCTCCCACTTAGAAGTCATGAAGGGGTCTGAAATTTTCATCGTAGGTGCATGTCCACTGTGAGAGA
>JAVQKC010054547.1:0-28189 GCA_036025475.1 Philypnodon macrostomus
ATCCGGCAATTCGTTTTTGAGTTATCGCGTTCACAGCTAGGATCTGCGGACGCGGACGCGGACGCGCACCGACGTGATTCCATAATATCGGCGACACACTGTTTTCGCCGATATAATTAGGTACATTTTTAGAATATATTCAAAGTTTTAATATTTTTGACAGGCTGAAGGGTGTATTTTTTTCTTTATATACTTCTGCAAAATGTAACATTTTGTTTGTGGTTGTTTTGTGACTTTTTTAAATCATTCAATTCTGATACCTTGACAATTCTAGTAGCTCAGTGGTCATTCTACAACAGGAAGGTTGGATGTTCAAATCCATCTCTAAACTGTGCATGCTGCCATTGTGTTCTTGGCCAAGATACACATTTTGAATGCCTATAAATGCGGACATCTGGCTGTGCGATTGGTGTTTGGTGTTGGTCTGAGAGGCTGTGGTATGATATGGCTGCCACATTTCTGTCAATTGTAAATCACCTTTGAATATACAGAAAAGAGCTATATTCAGTTTGCAACATTTACAACTGTTTTTAGTTTACATTCCTAAGTAACAATCTCATATTGCAGGTCACAACTTATATTTATACACAAATAGACTACTTTTCGTGCCAAACTCGTAAATAAAGTTGTATCCGGTATGGCATCCGGCATAAAACCACTGCTATATCTACGTATATCACTTCCGCTGAAGTGAAGATAATTTGTAGGGAAATGCACAAAGGAATGAACTTACTCTGGTGTGTTGATCCAGATGATGTCCAGATGGCAGTAGTACACACACTCTTTGTCTTTGTAGGTATAGCAGGTGCACCTCTTGGCCCGTCTGTGGGGTGGGGCTCTGGGGGGGTGGCAGTCGGGACAGGCTGAAGATGCCTCAGTTGAAGAGAGTGTGTCTGAATCTCTCCAATCACTCACATCTCTGCTCGCCGAGAATCCTGCAGCACCACAACACAGCAGCAAGATACATACGAGATAATAACACTTTTACAATGGCTTTTATGTGTGACCAGATGTCCCACTTTGCGTTGGATTGCACAGCATCTTTTTTATCTACAGTAGCTGATTCACTCATATTTTTTCTACATGCTCATTAATCTGTATAGTTAATGTCATACAGAGAAAGAAACAAGTTCCTTCTGATGGCTGACGATATAGACATGCTGAATGACATGTCCCACACTGTCCCACTTTTGTCCCACTTCTGTCCCACTTATTCATGTCCCATATTTGGTCCATTATGATCTGGTCACCCTACTCACAAAACAAACCCAAAATTAAGCTGTTGAAGTGCAATGAGAAAATACATGTGGTCCAAACTGGTGAATGTATACCTCAGAAAATATGTCTATCCAAGTGCCATTTTATTGGTGCTTAAATCAGGACTAAACCATGCTTGAACCAAGTCTAAACAAAGATTAACTTCTAAATCAGAACTAAACCAATAGCATCTGTACCACAGTTTGACAAGCACTGTTTTAAAAGCTGGTTTAACTATAATGAAAATCCTACATTATAATGGTGACAATACATACACTCAAATGATATCACGGTAGGTTTAAGTAATTGTTATTTTGTGCTGTTTACTACATACTCAAATGTAATGAGACACATCTCTAACTATAAACAAATATTAAGTGGGGTATAGTACAGATAATAAATGGGGTAACATATTACTATAGCCACAACAGGGATACACAATTATGACACCTACTTACCACTTGCCAAAGATGCTGTCACCACAATAGCAAACAAAACTCCCACGTCAATCAATGGGACAGTAGCCATCACACAGAGACAATTAAATGTTACAAAAATCTTAAAAATGAATGAAAATAGATCTCAAAATGTCCAATAGTAGTTTGTGGGTGTGTAGTGGGTGCTCCAGATTACAGATAGATCCAGTGGCAGTCTTCACATGTGACTTTCACTCTGTCTGGCTCACTCTAACTCAAACACACACTTTTCTTATGAGACACAGGTTTGTTGTCAAGTCAGCTTGCCTTATATGGACTTCCGGGAGGAGTTTCAAAGTAAGTCTCAGTACATGGTCAATAATGTCACAAAATTCTCAACATTCAGTCATGATTTTTGAATGATACTTCCTTGATTCTATAGGAATCCTTATCAGGCTCTGGTAGTGGGATATGTCCTGGTTTAGACTGCATGGATTTAGACTGGGTTTAGGTTAGGTTAAGACCTGATTTAGTTCTTGTTTAGACCTGGTTTATTCCTGGGTTAGTCCTGGTTCAGCCCTTGTTTAGACCTGATTTAGCCTGTCTTTTTACCTAGTTTAGTCCTGATTTATGCTTATTTTAGTCCAATAAAGTGTAATTTGATAGACACCTATTTTCTGAGGCAGACTGAGACTTTTATTTTGAAGGTGAATTCTCCACCATCTAACTGTATCTTTAATGACACACGATGAGTCAATAAGAATTATATGCAGACATTGTATGATGATTAGTAAATTAGTCTTAAATAGTCTATGGGAGAATGATAGGCAGCAATACTATTTCGGCTGTGTTTTGTAAAAAAAAATATATAATAAAATAAAAACAATAATAAAAATCAAAACCATTACCCCTTCATCTCAACTGTCACGGTCTCACACAAACCAGGAAGTGTCAGAATAACGAGCAGCAGTATGAAGTTGGCTTTTTTTCCCTTTGCTGTGAATAAGCTGTAAATGCTGAAATAAAACACCCCTCACATTATTCCTG
Organism: Philypnodon macrostomus; assembly: GCA_036025475.1. Classification (NCBI taxonomy): domain Eukaryota; kingdom Metazoa; phylum Chordata; class Actinopteri; order Gobiiformes; family Eleotridae; genus Philypnodon; species Philypnodon macrostomus. Next base: position 2,721 of record JAVQKC010054547.1, read on the forward strand.
CTAGATTACAGGTAGTTCCTGCTGTGGAAGTCTTATTAAACAAAAACCCTTATAATACAGCTCACAGAGGGTCTCACTATTGACTTTGTATTTATGCTCACATACAAAGGTAGCCGGTACTGCAGCTTAAGGGTATATAGTTTTAGAGGGAAAGTGGGATGCTACAGAAATGTGAAGAGGACTGAGCTAAGGTTGAATTCCAGGAAATAACTGTGTTCCCTGGAGCAAGACATTAGCTCTGCATGTTAGCTCGGAGCTTTGAGGGTATCAGAGATGTGAGGCCCAAGGGTCGTTACTCATGTTGGGCTTCTCATGAACTGATGAAATACTGTATATTCATGTTGCATAACAGCAATAGAGTTCATGTATGTGGTCAAAATATGAGATAAGATTACTGATTTGAAAACATACAACACCCACAAGAGGATTTATTAGTCAATAGTTTCAGCCATTACTCAAAGTATGGGGAGGATTCGAATGCATTAAACCAATGTGGAGATGCAGTATGTACATTGATGTTATGGGGCTTTTGTAAAACATGCACAATTGGCGAAATCATCCAGGTATGTTCTCGTTCTAGTTTCTGGGCACTGCGGCATTGAAGGCTGGGTACAATGCTTTTCTCTTCATTTAACCCAACCTTCAATATTTTCCTATAGGGACAATAAAGTATGACTTAACATTATATATGTACCTTTAGACCTAAGCATGTCTCTGTCCTTATAGTTATTTTGCTCCAGGTTAAGTGAATAGGTGACATTTTCTGTGAATGAAAGCATTTGTGGTTATGGCACATGGTAAATTCAGGTGAGCAAACAGCTTGGGTGAGGATTATCTTTCAGGATTTATGTATTTTTTTTGCCCTTTTGAGACATGCTGACATGCACCTTGCCCTCCCATATGTCTTCACCTCTGCACATGTGGCTGGTGATGAACTAGGCATTCAAATGTGATTGAGAATGTGAAGGTTACTGTGGGAGGTGTGATTCACTGTGTTTTGTTTGGGAACATTTTGATGAGTTCAGGTCAAATGGAAACACAAGAGACAGGTGGAAGAATTACTAAGACTAACCTTTAGGTCACAAACTGTCAAAGCCTGTATTCAAGAGCCAAATGCATCTCTATATTGAAGACTTATGGGGATTTTACATTTGTTCCCTAATCTAAAGCCACAGACGTTTGCCTAAAAAATGACAATTTATTGAAAATTCTTTCTTTTGGAGAGCTTTGCTTTCTCTCAACTGAAAAAATCAGATTAGGTCCATGACCCTTTAAGGCCCTCTCACTCAATGCTGGCCACACCCACCTCACTACTACAACCAATGCAAATCATATAAGGTCATATAAAGTCAGGGTTTCTTCACCTATAGAAAGGTGAAACCAACTGTTTTCACATCAGCCTCAAAGGTATGTTATAACATGGTAAAGTCAGCATAATAGGGCCCGGTTAAGAATTGTGATGTAAAAATTTTTAATGGTTCAGCATTCTTCGCTCCTGACGTCAAGCTCTATCCAATCACATGCTCACATAAAATTAATCCTGCTTTGATTCGATAATTGAAGCTCCTACTGGCTCAAAAAATGCTTTGACTGACAGCTCAAACCAAGGTCAAGTCAGTGATACATCAGCCAATATTTGTTCATCCAAATTTTTTGTAGCCCTTTCACAGATCCATACCTTGTAGGGGGCATTTCAACTGTCAGTAAAGAGTGCGATTTTCACTAATGGATTTTATCAGTTTATTTTGAATCTAAACTTACTCATGAAGGCCAGGGGTATTTTGACAGAAAAGAGCCCCTAATTCAATGTTCATTCCACAAGCACCCATAGGGGAAATAATACTGGGAAAACATAGCATTTAAGACCTCCCAGATTCAAAATGTCAGGTGTGAAGCTTCAAACACGTCATGGACCACTTTAAGCTAAACAGAAACGCAAGATTTAGGCTTTAGCTGCATGCATAGTGTTACTTATAGCAATAGATAGCGGCATGTTGTTGACAGGCTCCCGCAGATCCATTCGAGTCCAAATCACTGGTGGTTCAGCAAATCATGTGGCAGTAATAGGGTACATTTCCTTTCCAAAAGATGGCCTCCAACCCATAGACATGTTGGGCCTTCCCAAACCAGGCCATCTTCTCTCACAATACTCACTACTGTGAAGTAAAGGAATGTTTGGCAAACTTCTCTCATTAATCTAGTATTTTCAAAGACAAAGAAAGGTCTATCTTAGCACATGTTCCCCTATTGTTTTTAGATACACATTACATGTCTAGAATGCCTTTGGCCTCCACATGCATCAGTTTTGGATAGCACTTAATTCGGTGAACATGCAAGGTAGATTTTATCAGTAAAAGGTGCTTTATAAGCCATATAGCTTGTACCCCTAGGCCACTTACCGGAGCTTCTGTGAAATAACATCTGTACTTCAAAATGTAGGAACTGAACTGAGCAACTGATTGAAACAGGAGGGGTGTTGCTGCAGAAAACCCACCCAGATGCAGGGAGAGTGTGCAAACCCCACACAAAAAGACAGGGCATCAAAGAGTCTACCACATCTAGCTGATTGCTTTGCCTCAATTTGTGTAACTTAATTAAGCCTGAATACAGGAATGATCCTCATGTCCCAACAGAATATTAGTTGAATGACAGATTTCGACTCAAACCATCAGTTTCCTGCTCCTCCATGGGCTCCACAGGGAAAACAGTTGAAATACAGTCAGATGGTTTAACATGATCTCTGCAGCTGGTGATTTAATGCTCAGGCTTATCTGGACTAGAGCACAGGATACAAAACTACATCCATACACGCAACCACATCATAGGATACATAACTTTCATCAATGTGAAGGGATGTGTTGCAATAGAGATCCTTTGTGGATATTATATTACGTTCGACCATCCGTATGTAATGTGATTTTTGAGGGCTGCACTCTGTGGCAGATTTGTTTTATATCGTGCAAAGTGTGTATGTGTCAGGAATACCTTTAAATTAAACAAGGCTTTGTTTTGGCTTTTTTACATGAAACGGAACAGTTGTGTGCTCACCTGTGGATCAGGTGCTTTATCAACTGACATTGAATAGATTTTTATACAGTAGCTCAGTTTTCTGTTATTGCTCATGTGAGGCGGTACTACACTCCAGAGCAGATAAAAGAGGATCTATGTTTCCTGTTCGAGAAGAAGCAGCCTGCTATTGAGTGTCACACAACACTGTGTTCAATTACTCTGACAATGTTCATGTGTGTATTCAGCACCACTATCGTGTCAGGTCCAACACTGTTCATTTCTATGTTCAACTGAGATTAAGAATCTCTTTTACAGGGAAATTCTGGCCCCAATTGAGGGCCCCATTGTGCAAGTCTTTAGGGGAAACCGGAGTGCCAGGAGGAAACCTCTACTCAGGAAGAAAGCTGCTGTGAGAAGCAAGAAACTTACCTGTCAAAAGGCAGTTATGTCTAGTACTACTTGATCTGCATACCTGGTTTTGTTCTGGTTTAGTCTTGGTTAAAACTTGATTTAGACTGGGTTTAGTCCCAATGTAGACCATGTTTAACGCTGGTATAGTAATTCCCTTTTTATCCCTAGACATTTTCTGAGTTGCTTCTTGGTGTGAAGTGGTTGAGAAACCTGTGTAATACAAATGTTGTTTCAATGTTGGCATGTTGTTAACAAGTATTGATCATGGGGTTTTGTCAGTATTTCTTCTGAGCATGTGTTGAAGACAGGAACATGTAAAAAGTATGATTTGTAGTCCACATGAAGGAAGAATTGAAAGCACACATACTGTGCTGATATAGCTGTTACAATATGGCCTGTCAGTGAAAGGCAGCTCTGGAATTTGCACCTCATTCTCGGACGGTCTCTCAAAGGTTTACGGACTTGTATCAATTTCCTCTATCAATTCAGACCAGAGTAAGAGAAATTCCTTCTTTCCAAATTAAATTACTACAGGATTAAGCCACAGTAAGAAGTTGATAAAGGCTGTTATCAGCTGCTAACATCGGACTATTGTCTAAGCTAAGACCCCAATGACAGGTAGGAAATCTCTTAAACCACTTTTTGACTGAGAAGGGGAGCACAAATTGCATACATACCATTCAAATGCAAACGTCACCTCACCCTGTATGCCTATATGAATGTGTGTTTGGTGTGTTTGGAGCGACTGTAGGCATGCTATGGCTGCCACATCCTTGTTGTCAGTGTGCCTCAGGGCAGCTGTGGCTATAGAGCTTACTACCACCAGTGTGTGCGACTGCAGTGTGGATAAATAATGCAATCAATTGTTAAGTGGCTTGAGACTCCCAAAAAAAAGTGCTATAATAAAAGTGGCCGCTAAAAAAACAACTGAACTGTACACCTGACTGAAAATGTAAAAAGAATGTGCCGCATTCTAACCAAAAGTGGGACATCTGGTCAACGTAGAACAGATGTCTAAAGTGCGGAAGATTTAATTCTGCCCTTAGCGTGAACACTGCAGCTTTAATTTTCGACAGACTGAAAATGTATATTTGTTTAGAGCAGAGGTGTCCAAACCTTTCTCACTGAGGGCCACATTGTTAAAATAATTACCAAAGAGGGCCACTCGCGGAGGTGACCGATTTCACTTCACCAAAAGTCCTCTTCGGTTGTTTTTCTTTTCTGGCCACATATGTTCTGCCAGGTTTTTAATGTCCCTCTATATTATAACCACACAAAAGTGAAAAGATATCAGGATTATGTAAAGTCACATGCAGTAAAAAAGACCACTTGGGCCAATAGAGAGGTAAGCCTGAGGGCCACAAAAATTAGTCTGTGGGCCGCATTTGGCTCATAGACCATAATTTACACACCCCTGCGCTAGAAAGAGCCCCAGGACTCCAGTCCAAAGTGATCTAGTTCTGTTTGTCTCCAGTGATGAGCCACACAAATGACTCATATTCACAGGTGTGTCTAAAGAGCTCACTGTGTTCCTCAACACTATTTATGGACATTTATGAGACTGTAGGCCAGGACAAACACACACACACACAACAGCCAAATATGTATGAGTGTGTGTAAGCTAAGCGATGACAGATTTACACTACACCGCTTCACACTTTCATCGTATTGGCTTTAGGCAGAGTCACCTGCATAATAGTGTAAAATATTGTCAGATAAATGGATTTCGAGGAAAATGAGTTAAGTAAATATGAATACGATTGAATTCCCTTGCTGAACTGTAGTTGTATGGGAAAGCTTCATTTTGTAAAATAACACTAATAATACGTCACAAACTTAACAGCTTAAAGGCATTACACATAACTTTTGTCCACTAGGGGCGCTAATGACTATTGTTGTGGATCATTTCTGGCCTGAAAATGTGTGTAGTTTGAGTCTTCTGGTGCAAATGTAAATTGAACAGTGTTTAGTACGCTCATGTGTTTGTTCAACTGTAGGTTACATGTTGTTAGATGTAGCTTTACTTAAATTCACTTTCAAGAGCACGTTCCATGGTTGCAACACAAATTCGATTTTATAGAGTTGATTGGTGAATAGTTAATTGAAATGAGAAAAAAAATCTCTGGCGTTTGAAAGTCTTTATGATGTGGCTGTCGGTGGTTCACTGATGAATGAAAAGAAAATGGGTGTAATAGCAACTGTTTTATTTTTAAACTCTTCAACTGTATCAAGAAATAGAAGATTGTCATAGGATAAGACCAAAGAGCAAAACAGGGAACAACACTGAAAACAGTCTTGTAACATTTAAACATTTACATTGTATGTTATGCACAAAAGGAAATATGTTGAGGTTCACTTTAAATTATACGGAAAAGAGCGGAGAACATTGGTCATAAACAATTTCAACTTTTTAAATAAGGTGCTTCAATAAAACTAAAAATCATTACTTTATAAAGTGCTATGATGGCTTCACCCCCTGAACTAAGGACATCTTCAAGCTCTCTGTGCAAAGGTCTGTCCAGTTCCACGTGTTGTGTTCTTTTATATATCTACAGTATTTGCAAAACCAATGGCACTAATACTGTACAAAAAGAATGGGCTATACTTTCAGGGCATGACATCAGGCAGCTCAGCCAGTGAAACTGAACTGGTGGAGGGGCCCACTGATAGGCCTACACTAAACCAGGAATAAACCAGGTCTAAATAAGGTCTGAATTGGGACTTTACAAATGTATAAACCAGGGCTAAACAAGGATTAATCCAGGACTATACCACGTCTAAACGAGGACTAAACCAAACCAACGTTAAACCAGGATTTAACAAGGTCTAACCAAGGACTAAATCAGGTCTATACCAGGACTAGACTAAATCTTGTCCAGACCAGCACTAAACAAAGACTAAATTGGGTATAGCCCAGGCATAACCAGGTTTACCCAAAGACTAAAACAGAACTAAATCAAGTCAAATGGAGAGGACAAACTTCCATAGGGGGACAATAAAGTAAACCTTTACCTTGACTAAAGAAGGTCTAAACAAGGTCTAAACCAGGACAAAACTGGTCTAAACAGGATTAAACCCAGACAAAATCAGTCTAAAATCAGTTCTTAAAGACTATGAAGACCTTCTCACAATCATACGCCACTGCTTCTGTTGTCTGACTTACTACACAACCTGAAGCCTGCCATTAAAATATATATAAAACACTGTATTTAGTGCCTCACTGATGTTTTGCTGTTAACAAATACTGATTGTCCTGTATCCTAGTGGTTCTCAAACTGTGTACGGGTAACACTGGTGGTACTTGGGCTCTTTATAGTGGTATTCAGAAGCCTTTTAACAGTTCCCAAGCCTGCAAGAGGTGGCTTGAATTTTACCTTGTCTAGACCTGGTACATTTTGGTTTAGACCTGGTTTGGTACTGGTTTAGTCCTTGTTTGTGGCCTGGACTGAATCTGCAAGACCTGGTTACATCATAATTAATCTGCAGTCTGGAGGTTTCCTCAAATAACATTTCTTTTGTATTGACTCTCTGACCCTGTTCTATCATGGAGCATTATGTAATCTGTCATAATTATTATTTTACTTTAGTCCCTCCCCTGGCCTCTACAGCAAGATTAAATCAGAGTTGGTGTGGCCCACTATGTCACTCAAAACCCAACTACTATTGCTCAAACATTGCTCAAGCTTACACAAACTGCTATTTACTAATTTTCGGAAACCTCAAGACAGCTTTAAATTGTCTTAGTCTCATGTCAATTCAATAAAATTGTTCTCAGAGAAAGATAAACAGTTTGAGAGCTGGGAATGTGTGAAAATTGTGCACTAAAGTTCAATGATCAGTTTCCCCTCGTCATCGCTGCTGCTGTCTTCTTGGTCCACACTGCTTTGAACCACCCTCACAGCACCACTCGGAGGGTCACCCGGCTGATAACTGTAAGATAGACCTGCCCCAAACAAAGAGGGGTATTTACTACCATCTAAGGACTCCTGTACTTGTGGTGTGTCATCCCGGGATATGTGTTCACTGTATAGTGAATTTGGTTGCGGGTTAATAAAAACTGGACTAGATTGGTAGGTATTAGTTAATTCAGTTGTATGGCTTTGAGAGTTCTCAGCATTCTCAGCTTCAAGTCTTTGGTCTTGGATTTTTCCAAACTCCTCACATCTCTGAATGCTAGTGTGGGTTTCTGTTAGCTCTTTGACACTAAGTTTATTTAAATTCACTTCACATAAGGCGTGTGCTTGCAGATGGTCCACGCCACTTTCTTGAGACGAATAGCAATTTAGCAGCGAGAATGGTGGTAAACTGCAATAGTCGATGCTGTTAGCGGTTGCAGGTAAGCTGGGGTTGTTGGACAGTGTTGGATCAGGGCCAGAACTCCGCGGATGGTAGGCACACATTCCTGAGCGGGTCTGGGAAAGATGCTGAAGATGTGGCGGCTCTGATACCCAAGAGTTTTGAAAGGAATCCACTTTGACCCTGGGATCTTCAGCCTGTTAAAAAAGCAGCACAATCAACTCTATTGTCCTTTGTACTCATACCTCGTTTGTAGTGCACTCAAAAATATGGGTTCAGTAAACAGAGCCGGGAGGAGAAGCCAATCATTTTACTCAAGTAAGACTACTGTTACTTCAAAATACTATTACTCAAGTAAAAGTAAAAAGGTACTGGGTGAAAACACTGGGTGAGTAATCTTTTTAAAGAGTACAATTTTACTAACTAACCAAGAAACAAAATAACACACACAACATAAAGCTATACCTATGTAACATACAAGAGTGGAACTACTCTTAGAAGTACAATTTGTAGTCAATGTTTCTTGAGTAACATGAGTGATGGAATTTTGATTGTGTACATGAACACAAATGTTAGCAAATGTCTCTGTAGCCATCTGTCTGCTGATTGATCTGTTTTGTAATCAAAGTTTGAATCAGTTTCTGACCTGATTACCTCGACCACAACCCATTTCCATCCTCCGACATGTGTTCTGTATAAAGACCCTTTATAGATTTAACAGTTAGGGGGTCACTTGACAGAGATTAATTCCCTCACTCATCATGCTGCAATAAACTGGATCATAATGTTTTTGTGCAAAGATATACATTTTTGGTTTGGGGGTATTGTTTTAATTGTGTAGGCCTACAAAAACAAAAACAAATGAGCCATTACATTTATTTTTTGGCAACTCTACCCATGTCTGTCAGTGAGAAATTACTTATAATAAACCCTCACACTGAACATACCAGATTGATATAAACCACACCAACAGCAGCTCTCTGACAATGGGGCCACTGTCTCCTGCTTCACTGAACATTGTCTGAACACAAAACTATGCAATTTATGACTTGACGCTGTGTGTGGTTTAGCAGAATATAGTGAGTTCAACACAAATTCTTGCCACATATTTGTTCAGTAGTAAATTTGCTTGTGTATCGAACATTTCAGTCCATTAGATTTATGGAACAACACACTCTCCAGAACAACAGCATTGCTACATTTACTGAGATTAGGTAATAAAATATGTCATAGTGGACATATTTGCATCACATCAAACTAATGTGTTGTCGTGCTGGGTTTACGTTAGAAACTATGTGAACTGTTATCCCAATCAAGATACCCTCAAATAACTGCATATAAACACTGACAGACTGGTGAATGTAAATGTTTATATAGCAGTAGACTCACATGGGCCTGATAAACTAAGAACATTTACATTGATATTATAGTCTTAAAAGTGAGAAATATTTAACTTTTGACATTTTTGGAAAGTTGAAATGTTCATGCCACAGTGATATTACATCATATTAGGGTAGGGTATTTGAGTACATTTATGTCGATGTTGGATGTATTCATCCAGCGTACCTTGTTCTCCAATTGAATGTAAGTGGCTGTATCTCTCTCTGTCGCCAGTGGCCCATGGATCTCCTCAATGCCTCCCTCCACCAGCCCTGAAGAGAACCACAAATTAGAACCACACAAGGCACGTTGCCATTCAGCTACTGCAAAACTCCCAAAATGTGTTTATGGCACATGAAAATATTCTATTGTCATCATTTCAATTAACTTTTTTCAGCAGGACTGGTCTTATGTTGTGACACTTTTATGTTATGATTTTTTGTTTACCTTATATTTAGTCTTGCATGTTAACCTGACAAATATTTTAGAAATAAAATAATCATTAAAAAGCAGACTATATGACCCTGTTCTATGATGTAAATATGTTAAGTATAAATCTGTCATTATTATTATTCTTTAGTACCTCCCCTGGCCTCTACCCATCAAATCTGACTTTGATTTGATGTGGCTGTAGAGGCCTGGGAAGGGACTTAAATACATTACACTTTACATCATAGAAAAGACTACATTTTATGCATTATTTCACAAGTTCTCAGGAATTGCATTTGATAAAGAAGCCTCCATACAATATCACAGTAAAGCAGAAACACATATCTCTCACACAGCTAACGAAACTAAAGGTTCATTTTCACATCATAGAGAGTCTCTGTTTTGGCCAGAACCATGTATTAATATGATATTCAATTCACATTCACCAGACATTTGATTAGCACTTCCACATGTCATAATGAAAGGATAGCTTATCTATAAATCAAAACTGCAAGTGCATCAGTATAGCGTGGAAATGGTCATTTATTTGAATTATTCATCACTATTTGCTATTTTGAGTTTTACAGCCCATAGAACAATGCACCCTTGTACAATCCAGAAAAACATGACAGATCGGTTAAACGATGGCCTTGCAGTTGCCAGTTGACAAACACTGTAAAATATATAAAACATCTCACTAAAAACTTGACAGATGTCCAGGACTTCTCTTTCCAAGCTTGTAGTCATACTGCCACCATGTGGTTAACACAGAATACAGAAATATGTCATAACAAATGCCAGTCTCAGCTGTCACACTAGGTGCACAGACAGCATTCTGTATTCTGCATTGAAAGTTGTACAGGGGTCTGAGAGCTGGACCATAGGTGGCTTAGACAGGCTTAGACAGGGGCATAGGGCTGTTATAGGGGTCCCAGTGCAGGCTTTCAGAATGGGCCCCAATGTAGTCATGCACATTTAGCCTTTCCATTGGGTTCAGTGTTTATGCATTTTACTCCAAATTAATTAAATGTAAAGTGTGTAGTATTTTTTTTCACAATATATTGTATATATTTCTGTTTCTGCCCAGTGCTGCTTGCTTGTTGCAGAAATTCACAACCCCCTTTAGATCCTCTACAATAAAAGAAAAATAATAACTAATAATTATACGTACCTGTAGAAATGTGTGGTATACTTGTGGAGGCCGGTGGCACATCTCTGGGTGCTGACAGCTGGACATTGGAGGAAACAGCAGTTACCTCAGCAGATTGTTTTAAGCCAGCGTCATGGGACAAGTCTGAGTCATTTAAAAGTCCCACATTTTTTAAACATGGTTTTGTTTGTTGAGGTTCCCCTATGGTTACCATGGGGTGTGGATGATTGCTTCTGGGCAGAGAAATAAGCTGACTATTTTGATCTCCGTAGCTGCTATTCAAAGTCATTGGGATATTGTTTGACTTGCTTAAAAAACATATATCTTCATTCATCAGATTTCCTTTACAATTATTTTTTTCATTGTTACCTGAACTCAGAGGAATACCAGTGCCACTTTGTGTATCAGATAATACAGTAGAGTTCTTGCTTTGCTGCATGTTCTGGGCAGCTAAACTTTCAAGTTTCTTTCCTGCGATTTGGCTTCTTTCTGACTTGGCACCTTCAAGTGGAGCTGCTGTGGACACCTCACCTCCCTCAGAACGATGAAGCCTTGTGACCTTGTTTACTTGAATGTGTGGGTGTACGGCTGTGGTTTGAGCCGTGTGGATTGTTGGCAGCTCTTTTTCAGATTTATTACATATCGAAGGTTTTGTAATGTCCTTGTTCACTTCCTGGTTTGTATCGGACTGTCCACATTCTTTATTATTACGCTCCACTGTGGAGCTTTTTGGTGCTTGATTAGGCATAGGATCCACTTGTCTGGTTTGTAAGAGACTGGTATCGATTTGCTTTTCGATTTGTGGTTCAATAAGTGCCAACTGCTCATCAGATAAAATCTGAAAGCATATTTGAAGATCTGCTGTTTGCATGTGAAACACTTTGGGTGTAGTTTGCTGGCCGGTAACGACTTCACAAGGAATTGGAGGGATGTTTGAGGTGCCAGTTGATCCATTTGAGGGACCAGATTGGGCTAGAGGTGATGGGGAACTTTTCTGAGAAGGTAAATGTTGATTTTGATTAAAAACAGTAAAAGCTGCAGGAGCCGACTGCGTTCTGTGAATTGAGGTAAATGTTGGGCCAGATATTGTCTTCGTATTTGATGTAGTTGTTGGTGGGAGTGGCATTGCAGTTCCAAAAGAGGAGCACTGTATCAAAGCGTGGGAATTTCGTAAACTGGTTGTGGTTTTGGTATCTGCCACAGGGCGCTGGTGGACTACAGTTGACGGTGAACTACCATTGACGTGACTCAATGTTTGACTGACTGCACATGGGAAAAACTGGCTTGTGGTTGAGCTGCAAATATTCTGGTAAGTCCATGTAGTGATTGTGTCCACTTTGGTGGAGGACAGAGTGGTTACAATAGAAACAGTCGAAGAGAGACTGTCATTTTGTGCCAGTTTTGACTCTATGTGTAATGAAGAACTTGAACTAGCATTAGGTAGCTTCAGCTGATATTTGGGCATGAAGCTGCTTTGAACAGTGGAGGAAACGGAAGTTGCAGGTGGTGAGTTGCTAACCTTTGATGCATTTGCAGTTGTGATGGTACTTACAGGAAACAGAGAGACTTGCGTGTGTTTTGATTGAATGAGTTGGCATGGATTTGGCTGAGTCATGGTATTAATAGAAGGAGGAAGTTGATTGGGAGAGTTTGGGTCAGCTTCCATCTTCTGTGGGCACAGTTTGTCATCTGTTTTCTGTTTCTTTCTATCAGAGGGAATGTGGACTTGATTCTGAGATGTAGAGCATGGAGGTACATTCACTACGTTGCTTGCTTCGCTTCTTTTATTGGGATCCATACTTTGATTTGGTGCAAAGGAAACAATAGTCGATAACGGTAATAATGACAATGACAGATTTCTCTGGAGAGGCATTCTTTGAGGGGCAGAAGATGCAAAAATATGGCTTGGTTGGGGGCTTAAATTTGGTATTAGCTGAAGTCTGGCAGGATAGCTTTCAAGATTGTGCATTGTTGCGCTTCTGGCTAAGTTTGGGCTTGACACTACAGCCGTTTCATTGTGCCCTGCCGACAGTCGTTTTTGTAGACTATGGTTAAATTCATTCTCTGGATTGGGTAAAGATTTCATTCCTTTAATAGCACTTTTTTCTCTTCCTCTATCGGTATCGTACAACTTCTTGAATGTCCCACCTCCGTACATGTACCACTTGTTGTAAGCAAACTTCTGTGTCTTTTTCCTCCGGAACTTTCTGTCTTTGCTTGGCTCTCCACAAATGTCACCAGCATCGCTATTGCATTGAAGACTGCTGGTGCACGCCTCCTCCACAGATGAATTCTTGCAGAGAGCGTCTGTTGCGTGGTTGCAGTCTACCGCGGCCTGGCGGACCAGTGGCCGGTGGGTGGACAACTGCTGGTTCACAGACTTGATCGAGAAACCTGTCGGATGGATTTGGCCAGAGCTACCTCGCCTAAAAAGTGTTGAGTAATCTCTGTGATAAGAAGAGGTGGGGCTGCTAATGTCAGGCTGCAAGAGTGCCACGCTAAACGGGAGGGAGTTGCTTCGAGTTAAGGGTGCGTGGTCCGTGGCGGTCGATTGCTGGGTTGGTACAGAGTTGTAAAAACCTGGCTTTCTATTTCTCTGAACATTTGACATCTTATTAATCCTCATATCAAAGTGGAAAGAGTCCTTGTAAGTGTACGGCATGGGGAGGTCGATACTGCCTTGCTTTGAGAGTACCGACTTCCGAGGCCTTACATTTTCCAGATGTTTATCTTCTACTACTACGCTGTTCTGTGAGATGAGTTTAGATATGCGCTCCTCCAACGACTTGTGCTCTTGTTCTTTTGTGGTGTCCTTAGGCTTAGGCTCTTGCAGGTAGCTGGTACAATCCTCTAAATGCTCTGTGGTGGATTCAGCCAGGGAGTCCATACTATGGTCAGGTAACAGACTACCAGGGCTCGGGTAGTGGTCACTACTTTCACTAAAGCCGGAGTCCATGCTTTCGTGGCTCTGGGATTTGCTGCTTGAAGTTGAGCTCTCCCACTGTTTGGAAAATAGAGTAGCCTCTTGCCTCTGGAGCAGAAGATGCCGACTTGAAGGTGAAGGTGAAGGAGCAGGAGCAGAACATTCCTTTTCAGTGATTTGATTGTCATCATGTATTGGCAGCTTAGCATTTTCATGTGTCTTCAGACATTTTTCATTTTGCTCCAAGTTCTGGTTGACTACTGCAGGTGTCTTTTCAGCAACAGCTACATCTCTTTCAAACCCGGCAGGCTCATCACTCCGCTCCTCCACTGATAGACTGGTTGTTGAGCTAGACATGCTATCCAGGCTCTGTTCTGATTCAGATGACAGCCGTGCATGAGCCTGAGTGCGCTTGTGCTTATAGAGGTTGCTCTGAGTTTTAAAAGACACTCCACAGACAGTGCAGGGATAGGGTCTCTCCCCCGTATGGCAGCGTAGGTGCTTCTCCAATACACTTGGCTTCATACAGTCCCTTCCACAATGAGGACACAAGTGCTTTCCCGCCGATTTAGGTCTGGCTGTGGGAGCGGCGGCTGTCATGCTCAATCCTGGCTGCAGCCCACTGGCAATGTGCAGCGTGAGGAAGGGGAGCGTCTCCTTGGAGTAGAGCGGAGGCATGGTGAGCTGCATCGCGGTGGGGTCTGGTGATGCCAGAGGAGCCTGGGGGAATGGCTGTGTGGGTATGGCAGGCACAGTGTGAATGTAAAGAGCCGTGAGCGGGGCCTGCACGTCCATCCTCCTCTCCGTCTGCGCCGACACAGAGCTCGTGTGAGCCGGAGCAGCAGTCTCCATGGTAACGGCTGCCGTCGTGATGCACCAGAGCCTGCTCACTAATTACCTGGAACATAAGACCAGAGACCTTGACTTTTCTCTATTTATAAGTACAGGTACAAAGTAGCCTACAGCCATTTCACTAACTGTATGTTTAAAATGCACAATAATATGATATGAAACACAATAAATGTTCAATGGCAACTCTTTGTTTTGGTTGGAGTCTGTGTTATTGCACTTTGAGAATGAAATCTGTTCTGAATTTACGCTGGGCATACATTATGTGCTTTGCAGATTTCTACGGTCTTTAAATACCACAGAAAACTCTATGTGGTAGGCCTAACTAAAATGCATAACCTTGACAGAACCAGTGCGCTGAGATGTGCTGTTTGATATCAGACCAGGTACTTTCTGTTTACTGTTGCTGCACTGAATTTCATGTAATTTACATCATGCAACATTTGAATTACTCTCAAAACATAAAAGTTCCATACTCATTATGGTGGTGACAGCATTACCTTTCAGCCATTGTTAAGCTTGTTTCACTTCCTCGCAGCTATGTAAATATACTCCAGTTCTACGTGCTATGCAAAAGTGGAACAGCAGTATAGATTGGGCTTATTTAACCACTATTTAAGTCTCCTATGTACTTTTGGTCAAATTGAAATGGTACAGCAGAATTGAGTTTTTCCTGTCTAATATTTAAAGTTGGTATTCTTGATATCAATTGTTTGTTTGTTTTCGTATGTTTTACCAAGATAGTTTAGCCCTTTCTGAAGTATTGCAATATAGATTTTATTTTATTTTATCTGTGGCCCAAGAAGTAAAGGGGCTCACTGGGGTCTTCATGACAAAATCAGGTCTAAACCAGGACTCAAACAAAGCCTAGACTAAGACAAACACTGGTCTGAACAAGGACTAAGTGGACTAAATTAGGTCTAACCTGAGACTAAAGAAGGTCTAAACCAGGACTACAAGGTCTCAACAAGAACTATAAAAACATGTACAAACTATCACAAAGCATGCTGCCAATAAACTAGGCAAAGATCGAGGAGGTGATTACAAATCCTTACCTTTTAACCAGGTCCAACTGCCACGAACAGCGCCATGAGAGACCTCTAAGTACCTGCTCCTGTCAGATTTGACTAATCTCATCAGGCCACTTCTTTTCACTTGAGTCGAATAGCAGCTCTTTGACATGTCACGAGGAAACAGGACAAATGCAAATGTGAGAGAAGATGCACAGAACGTGGCGCGGCACAGAGGAGGAGGCAGGCAGGCTGGGCGTTCAGCGATGGGTGGGTGGTTAGTTGTCAAACAAAGACTTCCGGAAAATAAGTTGAAGACAGAGTAATGAGCAGCACTGACAGAGAGAGAAAGTCTTTAGACACAAGAATAGAGAAATGTGGCTTGGAAGAGTGCACTGTGACTACTATAGTGGATTCATAATAATGTGGCAAACCAAAGTGCAAACATTAACGTATAATTTGTAAACTTGTTAAAATACAGGATGCTCTTTACATTGGTTATATCTACCTAATCCGCCAGACAGACATCCCGATCCTGGCTCAAGATCTGGAGAAGAGTTCCCGGGCACTGCACAGGAGACGCCCACCACGCCTGACAAATTACCACAGCGGCATTAAAAGATGGGTCAAATGCAGAAGACAATACAGGGACAATAAAGTATATCTGTAAATGCTATTTCACCATCCTCAGTACAACCTAAAATGTATTATTGTGAATGTCAATTGCCATTTGCAGAGTGATTGTATTCAATCCACAAAATCCTGATGGAGAAGTTTAATCTTCTTTTGTGACACATCTGCATTTGCATTAGACAAATGAACAGAACTCATGCAGGCTATACATCTTTGTGTAACAGGCTTCTGGCTCTGTACACACACCTACTTCCTCCCACACA
Source organism: Philypnodon macrostomus (assembly GCA_036025475.1). NCBI lineage: Eukaryota > Metazoa > Chordata > Actinopteri > Gobiiformes > Eleotridae > Philypnodon > Philypnodon macrostomus. Next base: position 19,074 of record JAVQKC010054547.1, read on the forward strand.
GTGGTTTGTACACCCACATGTCCAAGAGGCAGCTGCTTCACTCTTTCAAAAAAAACAACAAATGCATGCTCTCCTTCTCCTCTAACCACCCCCATCCATCATCAGACCATGTCACCCATTTCAATTTGTTTTTCTTTCACCATTTTTTAGCTTTTGTTTCCTGTGTGCTGGGTACCAGTATGTTCTTCTTATTTTTAGTTCAATGCAGCCTACTCACTATGGACAGAACACAGAAACCTGTTTTTCATTGAGTCATCCACTGTAAATGCTGTGCACATTCAAGTGGACTGATAAATTTACACACATACATTAATATATTGCTGTGCATTATTTGATCAAAAATAAAGCTTACAGTCCAGTGTCCAGTTGAGTTCTGCACACTCTGTCAATGACTCAATATTGACAAGCGTGTTTTTCATTAATTAAACCTATAATACAACAATCTTACATAATTATTTTGACAGAAAAATCACCTTAAAACCACTGAATTGATCCATTTAGTCATTTATTTATGAAGCCTTTCTCACAACCTGGACACATATCATGGGAAGTTATTGCCTTCTATTGACATGAAATGTAAAATAACATGTTTTTTACAAAAGCATCTAAAATAAAAGTCATGTATCATTCCTTTGGTCGAACTCCAACAGTCACCACAGCAACAGCAAGAGAGCGAGCTTTGTCTCTGTGCGTCGTCATGACAACTGGACACCTCCTACCGCCACATTTTCACTGTGCGTACATAGCCTTGCACGATAGAAGTCATCTTTATCAGTCGCATTGAACAAAAGAAAATGATCAAACTCGAATCTGATCAATTTAATTTACTGCATACATTTTTTTCCGAAAGTTGCACGACTCAGAACAACTGACTGATGCAGTTGGAAGGCCCCCATGAGACAAATCTCCTTTACTTCATTATGTTTATGGCTCTCTTGCTGCTCTTTGTGCATGAAATGACAAATACTAAGCATCATTAAATATGTCTCTACCAAGAAGAAAACACTTTTCATTGTATCCAATTTGGAATGTAGCCTGCAGCATTTTGTTCATTTTAGCCATATTTGAACTGATGACACACATTTCAGGAAGTGGTGGCTGTGAGACTGTGCGTGGGTGGGCGCTAAAATGCAGGATTCACATACCATTACATTTTCATTTAGTAGGCTTTGTATGTTCTTTTCAAATGCTTGGATTAGTGTTAGTCTAATTACAACACACACTATTGATCGTTCATAGTTGTAAATCTTGTATAATTGTGATTTCTTATGTATTTTTTCTACTACTCCTGGTTTGTGATGCATACCTGTGGGCATGCATGATCTTAATGTAGCACAATTACGGTGATCAGATCATTACAGACCAAATGTGGGACATAAAGTGTGTTTAAGTGGACCGGGACAAAACAGGACAATGTGGGACATGTTATATATTATCATACAGTAAGTCAGTGGCGTACTGTAGATCAGTGGTTCTCAAACTGTTGTCCGGGGACCACTAGTGGTCCGTGACAGCCCCTATGTGGTCTGCAGGAAGATGTTACAAAGAAATCAAATTATATTCAGTGTTTCTAAATTTACCATAAGACTCCCTAAGTAATTAATGGGCACAGATAAGTGCACTTCTAATTTGAAAACTATGCAAATTTCAAAGTCTTAATTGAGACAGTAGCCTTTTGTTGCACCCTTTTGTGTCAGATGGTCCAATCTGACAGCCTCAGAATTAGCTGCCAAACTGGATTTGAACTGAAATTTCTGTGCAATCCAACAAAAGGTGTGACATGCTCTTCCTAAGCATCTGCACTATAGGGTAAAAAGTACCATTTATTTAGAATTTGCACAAGGCTTCCCAACACAATTCTATCCATTTATCCAGGCAAATGACTGGCACAGCCTGGTTTTGGTTCGCTCTAATGTGAAAAATCTGACCTAATTTGATAATACAGTATATATTTTCAGTGGACATTTTTATTATTTAGTTCCTTGGTTGTTGTTTTTTGTACGGTTTATTATGACGTAAACCTGAAGTTACGTGATTACGTCACGTACGTACACGCGCCGTAGGAACTTAAGGCTAGCAAGTAGCATCACTACTTTCTGACTGTGGCACAAAATAATCACCTTTAAGGTTTGTATGGTGTTTCCTTTCGTATCGGGTGTCTTTCTGGAGCTGTATAATGTACTTCGACTTAACATTTGCATGGATTTAGCAGTTGCAATCTTCAAAGCTAACACGATTAGCACGCGTTTCATTCATTGGCAGTTTCTCCACACTGTTAGCCTTAGCCTAGCACCAGTAACGTCCGCTCTCATTAGGGGTCTGCTGCCCTGACTGTTTACTTTATTGTCTGGGTTGTTTACATGCTGTTTTTTTCATGTTCAGTGAAGACGTCCCTGTGTCGGCGTTGGTTCTGATCACGTCGTGCCAACATGTTTCGCCCCAAACCAACTCTGAAAGACCGACAGCACCTTTATAGACTGATAATAAGCCAACTCCTGTACGACGGCTACACCAGCATCGCCAACAGTCTCATCAGCGAAGTCAAACCGCAGAATGTGGTGTCTCCCTCTGAGCAGCTCATGCAACTGGCAAAGATCGGTATGGAACGGACAGTGGGTTCTTTCTTGCAAGCATTTTTGCGTGTCTTCTGTGTGGTGCAGGGCAGTTTTAGAAGGCCATTACATTTTTTTTTTGCAAAATTAATTTGTAAAAACTTCAGTCCAAAGCCTGGATTTAACCGTTTCAATAAGTTCTAGAGAGAGGTTATTAGATTTGTTTTGTATTTTAGTAACATTTATGACATGCTTACACCTCCTGTTGTTTTTGTCCCAGGTTTGGAGAATGATGACAGTGCTGTCCAGTATGCCATTGGGCGTTCGGACACCGTGGCCCCTGGAGTGGGCATTGATCTAGAGTTCGATGCAGATGTTCAGACCATGTCTCCTGAGGCGTCCGAGTACGAGACCTGTTACGTCACGTCGCACAAAGGGCCTTGTCGTGTGGCTACTTACAGCCGTGATGGACAGCTGATCGCCACAGGGTCCGCAGACGCCTCTATCAAGATCCTGGACACAGAGCGCATGTTGGCCAAAAGTGCCATGCCCATTGAGGTGAGGGATAGAACTTGTCACTTAAATTATTTCATGAAAACATTAAAGAAACCATGTAATTATTGGGTATGGAACACAATGTTTTTAAAGAGTAATTAGGAAGACTTAATTGCCATAATATTGATGTTTTATTGATACTTAATTAGGGATGCACAATATGTAATTTCTTGGCCGATACTGATATTTCATTTACAAATTTGGCCATACCGATTCTGGTACCGATATTATTATTTTTATATTTCCGAAAATTAAGAAATCTCCATATACATACGTGCTTTAAATGTATTTCTTAATCCATAAAGATTATTTTTTATTACTTTTAATCACACTAAAGTCTGACTCTTTCTAACCCTAAATATTAGAAGTTATGCTTTTTAAACAACAGATTAACATCCATCTGTACAGGCCGATACCGATATTAGTGAAAATCGTAAATATCGGCCGATACCGATTGTGAGCTGATATATCTGTACATCACTATACCATACTTAAATACTAATAATGAAAAAGCTCTAATTATTCAATTGAGTAATCACATCAATAGCTCAGTGGCTAAGGGCTGTAATGAAAGTGCTGGGTAGCCGAGATCGAATTACACTATATGAGCCAGATTTAGATGAGTATGTATTAAAAAAAACTTGAAAGCTCAATAGAAGTTAATTATGTGAATACTCTTATTTCAGGTAATGATGAATGAAACAGCGCAGCAGAACATGGAGAACCACCCTGTGATCCGGACACTGTACGATCACGTGGATGAAGTCACCTGTTTGTCCTTTCATCCAACAGAGCAGATCTTAGCTTCTGGATCAAGAGACTACACACTGAAACTGTTCGACTACTCCAAGCCTTCTGCTAAAAGGGCCTTTAAACACATACAGGTAAGCTCATTCTGTAAACTTTACCCTGTAAGTGTGGTGTAGTTCAATTCATCATCAATCACATACCAATGAAAATCAGGGAAAATAGTTAAAAAACCCTTTTGATTCATAAGTTGACATTCTCTTCTTGGTTGGATGCTTGTAGGAAGCTGAAATGCTGCGCTCCATCTGCTTTCACCCGTCTGGAGACTTCCTGTTGGTGGGGACACAACACCCCACACTGCGACTGTACGATGTAAATACCTTCCAGTGCTTTGTGTCATGTAACCCTCTGGACCAACACACAGACACCATCAGCGGCGTCAGCTACAACCCCACCGCCAACAGCTACGTCTCCTGCAGCAAAGATGGCAGCATCAAACTGTGGGACGGCGTCTCCAACCGCTGCTTCACCACCTTCGAAAAGGCCCATGATGGAGCCGAGGTCTGCTCCGCCATCTACTCCAAGAACTCCAAGTACATCCTGTCCAGCGGCAAAGACTCGGTGGTCAAGCTGTGGGAGATCTCTACGGGCCGGACATTGGTCAAGTACACTGGTAAGTACAGTAGCAAATACCTTAAAATCAGGGAAATAGGGAAAAGTCTTATTAGCTTTGCAGAGATTTTTTTGTGTGTCTCTAACTAACCAATACTTCTAATAACCCTTTAGAGCAACAATAATTATTAATGTATTATTACATACAAAAATGTTTATATAAACTCATTTTGTGTACAAATAATGCAAACAGTGCCACCTGAAGTCATACAGTGATGGTTGTACTTTTCTGCCAGCAGGTGGCACTATTTATCTGAACATTTTACCCAGAATGACTTTTAGAGACCAAATGAATGTTTACCCAGTCCAGTCCAGCTTGTATACATGTATTTTATTTCAATTGGAATACAAATAAATCTAGAAGTGTGAGAGGTTACGCATGGATAACACTGGATAACTGATTAACAATGAATTAATCTAATTTACTCTTTTATTTTTGTATTTCATGTTTGTGTTATTTGTTGAAGCTTCACATGTTGATTTGTTGCAGGAGCGGGGCTGAGTGGACGTCAGATGCACCGCACTCAGGGCGTATTTAACCACACCGAGGACTATGTGCTGCTGCCTGATGAGCGCACTATCAGCCTGTGTTGCTGGGACTCGCGGACGGCCGAGCGGAAGAACCTGCTGTCACTGGGACACAACAACATCGTCCGCTGCATCGTCCACTCGCCCACGAACCCCGGCTTCATGACCTGTAGTGACGACTTCAGAGCTCGCTTCTGGTATCGACGCACAACCACAGACTGAGCCCAAACTCACACGAACTGAAGCACTCTGTGCCTTTTCTACGACGCCCAGCTTCATTTGTCTTCTCAAGCTTCTTTTAATTGACACAAAAAATAACTCTTTTTGAAATGGAAAGAGTCTTAATCATCATTAATGGTTTGTTCAGCTGACTAACTAATGTTTCACGTTTATATTTTGTTTATATTATGTCTTTTTGTTGTCATTTTTAATAAAATATTTAGGTGAATACTGAATAGTTTCATTTTGAATACATTGGTTAAACTTTCCACAATTTGTAAATTCGGCCACAATCACATCCTGTAGGACGTCATGTTAAAGGTGGTGGTGTATTTTTTCAGTTCATTTGATTTGTAAAGCATCACATTCAGCTTCCACAAAATTCCATATTAAAGGTCTTCAGTTTGTGTATATGTGTTAAACAATGATAGTTTAAAAAACAGTTCAAGTCTTGATTAAGTTTGAATTAGACCTAATTCAGTCCTGGATTAGAATTATCTTTACTCGTTTTAGTCCAATAAAATGGTACTTAAAGAGAGAGATTTTTGGTACTTGGTGTTAAATATTTGAGAACGACCATTGCATTGCAGAGACTATGGCTGGTATTGCAGTTGAGTAATGTCAAAAACACATGTGGTGATAGCAAAATTCCAACACAAACATGCCCTGGACTATAGCGTGAATTTAAGTGACTTGTGGGTCAATGTGCCTTCATTCTGTGCATTCCCACACCTCCTCCAGCCTTTCCCAGACACCGGGATCTGTGTTGTCTGGACAACAACCACAGAAGGCCCAAGAATCAAATCCCCCAAACAATCACCTACCTCCCAATAAGACAACTGCAGGGAAGTCACAGGAACTTAAAGTGAAATTAAAAAATGATTTCTTCCATGGCCACTGAAAGCAAACAGAGGTGGGTAGTAATAAGTTAGCCTTTACTTAGTTAGATTTACTTGAGTAACTTTTTTAGTTCAATCAGTTTTATTACTATACTTTACTACTACACTTAAATATATTGTGTAATAAGCAACTAAAGTACATGTAATTGAAATTTTTAGTATTAATGAAATCCTATAGACAAAAATAAAGTGCAATTGTGCTAATCTGGTCTTTCAAAAGTAATTATTTGGACAGCTACTTTACTGCTACTTGAGTAATATTAATTTAAAGTAACAATACTCTACCCACATCTGTAAGGAACCCTTCACATTGACACATCCATACACCATTGCTCAAAGTCGATGGAAAAAGGTGGCTGTTTCTTGTCAAAGGACATTGCACAATTGCACTTGTTTTTCATAATGTGTTTGTAAACCTTTGTGTCTTATCTGTGTAATTATGTAACTGTGTCCTGTGTTTGTTGCGGCCTCTTGGTCAGGACTCCCTTGGAAAAGAGGTTCTTAATCTCAATAGGATATTTTCTGGTTAAATAAAGGTTAAATAAAATTGGCAGCATGAACTGTTGGGACGTAACCGGCATCAAACCGTCAGCCTGTTTATTAGACAACCATCTCCTAAGCCATTGCCTCCTAGTTCTAGCAATTTTATGTTAGTCAACCTATACCTATTTTTCAAGATTATTGTATTGCAGCTATAGCACAGTAAAACTCTACTAAGGCTACTATTACTATTAAAAACTCTTTAACATTAGGCGTTTCACACCAAATACCACCTCACAAAACATTGTCTTTCAAGTACCATTTTGCCGGACTAGACTATAGGATGTAACCAGGTCTGAACCAGGACTTTATCAGGTCCTGAGACCTGTACTCCCAAAGACTCCTGGTTACTTCTAAAAAGAGCCAAAGTACCACCAGCAGCACCCTTGCCACAGTTTGAGAACCACTGCACTGTATAGGGTAACATAAACTAGGGGTGGGCAATATGGCGATAAAATTTGAATCGTGATCTGAAGTTATGCGAATCGGCTTAGTCTGGGAAGTGTGCATTCATTTATGCTCTGCTCATTTTTATGGGCATTTTTACTGTAACAATGCCAGTGTTTGTATTAATTAAAAAAATACAAAGTCAACTAGAATTGTGATAAAATTGTGATAAAATTGTGATAAAATTGTGATCTTGATCTTTTCATATCACCAACCCCTATGTGCAATTATTAATATGTCAAAAATACAGATGTGTAAACAATGGATAATTTAAACCACATGCTGGGCAGTGAGTGCAGTGTCATATCCAAAATGTTTCTCAATTTATCTTTTAATGGAAATGCTCCAATTCTGTGTCAACTTATATTGTGATAGCAACTTTTTTGGCCTCTGTAAAGTTATATGTCTTATTCACATCCATCTTTCCCTATCCCCATGTGATAAGTTCATTTTGTTATTTTTTATTGTATCAAAAGTATTTCAGTGATGTGGTTTTGTCCAGAGGTGTCCAGTGTTTTTTCACTGAGGGCCACAAATGAATACCAAGGCCCTCTGATGTGACCAATCTCACATCACCAAAAGTCCCTTCGGTTGTATCTGTTTTCTGGACACATATTTTCTGGCAGATTTTGTTTTGATAGTGTCCCTCTATATTATAACCACACAGAAAAATACAATTTGGGCCAATTGAGAGTTAAGCCTGAGGGCCGCAGTAATTATAGTTTGATCACCTCTGATTTAGACCATTTGTTTTGTGTGTTATCAGGTGTTTGACCCGCTCAAGCCTCCCGTCTGTATGTTCTGGGACTTCACTATGAAAGGTAGGTCCATGTACAATATCAGGTCATTACTCCATTAACAGGGAGACATTAGGGCGAAAGAATACTCCTCTATGGGATCATTTCAAATCTATTTTATCAGTACTGTTATCTCTGAGGTAAACTCAAGATAGCAAATGTAACTTTTGACCTTTGGAAAGTGTGTCAAAAATGAATGGCAAATGTGCTTGGTGTTATAAAGTAAAGTTGGGCCCACAAAGGTCCTGCTGGGGGGCCCCCAACGCCTCTATCAAGTTCTCAAAAAGAAATTTAGCTTGAAATTAATAGACAGTTATATCATATTCAATCAGCTATCAAGTCAAGCAATTCATAGTTACTAGAGAGTGTTGTTTTCAATGTTTTCAATAGACATTTTTATGTATAGGTGATTCAATTTTGTATTTTGACAGAAGATTTAGGATTAAGGGGGCCGCAGAAGATTTTTGGATATTGAAGGGGGTTGCACCCTTGACTTTGGGAATATCTCAAAACAAAATAGAGATTTCAATAGAACTTTTCCCAATTGTCAAAACATTTCTTCCACTTATATTAACTACAGTTTTATCGTGTATCCAGGAATATGACAACACTATGAGCCACACATAATAAAGCCCACTCCAACTACGTGTATTTGATGTGTTTCCAAATTATGTAAATCTGTTTGCAGAAATTATAATAGTAACTATAGTAAAATAATTTACAGTTTCAATGATGATGGTGCAAGACATTAGGAGAAACTAGGCCTGTGCTGTCGTCCCCGACAGCAAGGTGTATATCGGCGAAAAAAGCCCCATACGTCTGCCCCATACGTCTGCCCCGTACATCTGCCCCGTACATCTGCCCCGCACATCTGCTACAACTGCTACCAACGGGCACCTTAATCACTTTTTTGATTTGTCTGGATGTTTTTGAAGAATGTTTTTACCAAATTTAGAAAATTCCCTAAAGCTGCATTCTTCGTTCAGTCTATAGGGGGCGCTGTAGGGGTAACTGCCATCATATTAGTCAGATATGTTCAGGGCCTATGTACATTAAGTATACAATTGCCCGGATCAATGTGACAACATTCATGAGATTTCGTTTATGTTCAGCAGGATTATTGGCTCAATAAAAGTGCATCAAACATTAATTAGTGAATT
>JAVQKC010054572.1:0-76239 GCA_036025475.1 Philypnodon macrostomus
CACACACATACATACATGCACACTCACACGCACGCACACATACACACACGCACACACACACATACACACACGCACACACACGCGCGCACACACACGCACACACCCGCACACACACACACACGCACACACACACGCACACACACATACACACACGCGCACACACACGCACACACCCGCACACACACACACACATACACACGCGCGCGCGCACACACACACACACACACACAAAACACTTAGCATTAATAACATTTTTTTGGTAGGAAGAGCCATTTACCGTGTCCAAAGGCTCCCAGCTGGAAGGCTTCTGCATAGACCTGCTCGTTGAAGTGGCCAAGAAACTGGGCTTCAAGTACACAGTGCAAATGGTGAAAGACAACTACTACGGCAGAGTGGACGAGAACGGGAACTGGAATGGCATGATCGGAGAGGTCATCAGAGGCGTAAGTTTTACAGTACACACAAGTGCCTCAGTATTTTTAGATATATATTTAATTACTATTACACAAATGTTACTTTATTTTTTTATTATTTATTTATTTTATTTTCACATTTCACCCAAAAGTGAAATATCTTATTGTAACTACTAGTACTACTGATTACCACTACCCAGACAGAAGATACAATATTTTAGACAGATCTTAAGAACATCTCTCATTTTAAAACATATAAACACACAATAGCACAGGCCTAAACCAGGACGAAATCAGTTCTAAACCAGGACTAAACACTGGCTCTAGACCTATGATGAGTTTATACTAAATACTATCAGATATGCCCATGTGCAGTACAATGACTCGTCCTGAAAAACTCTTTTTGGACCCTGCATGCAGAACTGTTTTTTTGCTGAGATGATGCTTTTTACAGGAGGCAGATCTGGCTGTAGCTCCACTGACGGTGACTGCAGCTCGGGAGAAGGCCGTGGGGATGACCAAACCGTTCATGCAAACAGGAATTAGCATCCTGCTTCGGAAAGATATGTCGGAGGAAGAGGGATCTTTTCACTTCCTGACTCCCTTTAACACCAACACTTGGATTGGCTTAATGCTGGCCTTTCTGGGGACGGCAACATGCATGTTTCTGATTGCACGGTTAGCAACATACTTACTGTACATTTGTAACATTTTCTACATATATAATTATTTGACTGGTATTTATAGGGTGATATTAAGATTATATTGATATAATTTCCAGATTGAGCCCATGTGAGTGGGCGCAGCCTCAGAGTGAACGGAACAATTTCAGCTTCATCCACAGTTTCTGGTATACGGTCGGCGGTCTGACTTTACAAGGTTAGGTTATTGAAAATAGGAGCATACACTAAACAAACTTAGACCAGACTATTGTGATCTATATATTTAAATACAAAATAACTGACTTTTATAATCTTTTATAAGCTTAGAGAATTTATTGCACTTATAAACAAAATTGCTAATTACTGTTTGCCACCGGCTCTTGCATCGTCTAACAATACTGTTGTTTAAATGACATTATTTCATGTTTCTCCATTTTGGCTTTTCAGGGGCCGGTCCACATCCTAAATCGCTCTCTGGTCGTGTCGTCAGCTGCAGTTGGTGGTTATTCACCCTTGTATTTTTGGCTCATTATTTTTCCAACCTGAGCTTCTCCAACTCCGCCCAGTCATCATCTGTGTCAGTGAAAGGCTTTGAGGATCTGGCCAATCAGGACAGGATCGAATATGGGTGCCTGGGGGGCTCATCTACTCTAGCTTTATTTAAGGTTGAAATATTCAGCACAGCACTTATACATAATTAATGACCTTGTAAGTACAGTATGCAGTTGTGTTCAAATGTTTGTTACGAAATACAGTAAAATAGTAAATATATATATATATCTTTATTTATTCTGAAACTTGACAATTATATGTTTTTTGTTTTTTTATAGAATTCCAATAACCCGGTGTACAGAAGAATCTATGAGCACATGGAAACGAGTAAGAGTTTTGTGTCCTCGTTGGATGAAGGCGTTCGCAGGGCCAGAGAAGGAAACTATGCTTTCATTGGAGAGTCGGTGACTTTGGATTTGGCCGTGGCTCGTCATTGTGAACTGGTCCGTACACATGAGGTCATAGGAATGAGAGGATACAGTTTTGCAGCTTCTCTGGGTAAGGATTTAGAAGCCATTACATATACAAGAATGCAGCCCAATAAAACCAACATCTAGATAAGATAAGAACTAAGCCATTCAAATAATAATAATAATGGACTGGGCACTTACAATTATGAGTATACATTGACTGCACAGGTTCATAACTGCACAAGTGGCACCTAACACACCATAACTATCACATTCCATAAAGTGGGTGAAGGTCTTGCCCAAGGACACTGGCCACATTGAAAATTATTTCTACTGTACCAAAGTATCATGGTTTGTCTTCCTAGCTGTAAATAAATTTTTACAGTATACATTTTACCATTATTTTTCCCAGGCTCCCCAATTATAAAGAACCTGAGTGTCGCCATCTTGCAGCTGGCCGAAGCAGGTGAGCTGTCGTACCTGCACAATAAGTGGTGGGCCAGCAGCTGTCTGGCTGATAGGACCGGGTCTGCAGCAGCTCAGCCTCATGGTCTCAAGGGGCTCTTCGTGCTTCTGTCCCTGGGGCTCGGGCTGGGGGTCCTGCTGGCCGCTATGGAGCTTATCTCCCACAGCCGCAGCAAAGCAGTGGAGCAGAAGGTACATGCACAACCATATTACCTTTGTCAGTGCCCATCTGGAGACTAAACACAGACCTTAATATGTAATAAGTATTCAAATGTGTTAAATATGGCAAATCCAATAGAAAAAAAAAGTTCTAGAGGAAACATTAATTGGCACAATGTGATTTAAGACTAACTTAGGTGTCTTCTTATAGAAATCCTGCTGCTCTGTGCTGGCTGAACAGTTAAGTCTGCGCTTCGGGTTCAACAACAAGAAACCACAGGAAACGGACAATAAAGATAAAGACAAGCCATAATCAATACCAACAATCCACCATTTCGTAACACGAGAGTGCACTAACACATTCATTAGAACAATAAAAAAAGTGTTAAATTACTTGAAGAAATGATGCCTTTTCAAAATTCAAACATTTTTAATACATTCAAATATTGGCTAATATTACTGCACATTTCTCTTAATGCATTGTTCTGTACAATTGGAAAAGACATAACATTTTACATTTTTGCATGCATCTGTAAACTTTTCCAGCGGTGTGCATACAACTGTGTTATTTGTAAACATTGTAACAGACCAACAATAAAAATAGTCTTTTACTTTTTCACTAATAAGTTGTGCCTGCATTATTGAGAGGCCAGATGCTGTCCTCCATCCACTGCTTTGAAAGTCTGTAAGTATATTGTCTGTAGCAGTTGTCCAGCTTTTGAAAAACATGTTGCTTTTCAATCTGTAAGAAAAGCAGCATAGGGTTAGCAATGTAGAATAATTACCACTCTTAATATAAGTGCAGTTATATAGAGGTAGACACATTTTTGAGACAGACAGAAAACACTTGACTAAATGGTTCAATTTTGTCTAATTGAATTTATTTAACTAGAAACGTCACCATTTATATCCTTGTTTTATTTTTTTATACATATATATTTTTATTTGACCTTTATTTACCCAGGAAAGTCAAGTCCCACTGGGATTCAGAATCTCATTTTCAGGAGAGTCCTAGCCCCAATGGGGAACTTATTGTACATGTTTTTAGTGGTAGGAGAAACCGGAGTGCCTGGAGGAAACCTACGCAGACACAAGGAGAACATGCAATCTCCACACAGAAGGGCCCTGACTGCGGAATCGAACCCAGGACCTACTTGCTGTGAGGCAAGAGTGCTAACCACTGTGCAACCGTGCCACCCCTCATATCCTGCCTCCAAACGGGAACTTATTGTATTTTTAGTGGTAGGGGAGAGTGCCCTGTGGAAACCTACGTAGGCATGGGGAGAACATGCAAACTTCACCTACACTCACCTTCAAAAAATATTGGTGATTTGCAGCGAATCTCTCTCATCTTCTGCTCAAATAGCACCTTCATTTCCCTTTGCAAAGTCCCATCTTGTTCCCCCGCTCCGGTCGGGACAGGACCAGACGCCACAAACTCCAGGCTGTCAGTGCTACTGCCGCTGCTTATGGATGAGCTCTCTGATAGACACACACCATTGGGGATTGGCCTCATCTGTTTACCATAGCTATCCTGTTGTTTGGGCCACTGAAAAACAGCCTTACGATTTACCACTGGTGTCTGAGAAGAAAAAGGGGTGCGTTTTGACGGGCAACTTCTTGACCGATGATTTGACCGTACTGGTGTAGGGGGTCTAGAGGTTGCCGGGGTTTCAAGTGTCCTTCGAATTCGAGGCGGAGACGGTGGAGGGACAAGTGGTCTAGATATGGGTCTAGGAAGGGACTGTTGCTTAGAAGGTTCAGAGACCAATTCAGTTTGTAATTGAGTTTCTTGTGCATCTTCTGCCTCTTGTTCTTGTGGCAAGTCATCGACTGTTTCAGGTTGTTCCGGTTCAGAAACATGACAATCTTCATCTTCTTCTACAAAGTCAGGAAATGGCGGTTGTATCTGAATTTGAACTAGACTGTTGTTATCAGGGGCATTGCTATCGGGACAATAATCTTGGGATTCAATGTCAAAACTATCTGGTGTAACAAAAGGTGCTGGGGTCAAAGGAGGAGATTCTGTAGAGGCCATGCGAGTTAGGATCCCCCTTTTGGGTTTCGGAGGCTCATGGATTTTAACTTTATGGGCTCGTCGCACCGGTTCACTCATTGCCCCCTTGTGGATAGATGCCATAGCAGCTGGTCCTGGTGTAAAAGAGAATATGTCTCCATTTTTACTGTCCTGAGACATGGAGTCCAGATCCCTGCGAAGCACCGGTCGACCATCTTCCGAAGACTGAATGGAGAAGTCCAGAGATGGCTGCCGTGGCTGACCCTTTATGTGTTTTTGAGCAGCTTTCTGGATGTGTTTCTTGGCAGCTTGCACTGCGTTGGTAGGTTTGCTCTATTGAATACAAATATATTTATCTACTAAATGACTAAAAGACTATTGGAAATCACACAAACAAAAAGGGAGATTGAGATATGAGGCTTATTTAAAATGTCCTCTTCTAAATATGCTAATGATAAATGCATCAGGTAATGGGTGGTTAAAACAGAGTAGTAACTCACCTTTTCTTTATCAATGACAGCGACATGAACAAAGATGGAGGACTCTGCCATCCCCTCAAGATACACGTGACGATAACCTGCAGACATCACATAAACATGTTTTGTATGGAATAATGTTCAAACAATGACACATGGATTTTAGTTGGTACAATATTGAGATACAGTACCTGGCATCATGCTTCTGAAAGCTATAGTTCTCTGTCCAATAAAGTCCCGTCCAATAGGATCATGGTCCCAGACTTCGAAGCGGACCAGTGCAATCTGAGGCATTTGAATGTTGAAAACAAGTGTCTCCTCCCACATTGGGTTAAATCCTGACAGTAGAGATTGTAAACAGACATCTGATACAAAAGTTGACAAACACACAAACACACATGTAATAGTAATGAATATCAATACCATTATCATCTACCACTCTGGTCTGCTGCTTGGAACAGTCAATAGGGAGGCCGATAATCTCCACTTCGACATAAGGATCAATGATCTATAGGTGCAAACCAGAATATTACAACACAATACATTATTTTTATGCATCTCTATGTGAGGTATTTTATTTGGGGTACCTCTCCTCTGTCTCCAAACATGGAGGCCTTCGGTTTTGGAAGCTGCTGTCCGCTAATGATTTTCAGGAATAACTGAGACTTTTTGTGTCCCTGAAGAGGATCCTCTAACATGGGGTTAAAGGCACCTTTGGAAAAATGCTTATTACATATTTTTAAATACATTGGTGATTACTAGTCATTTTGCTCATTTGAATATACCCACCTTTATTTATGCACTTAGGCCGGAGTATATATCCACAGTTTCCATTGTTTGCAAACTTGGCTCGGTTCAGCTCTAGCATTCGCCCCTCAGTTTGATAATTCATTGCAACTTAAGTATTTACAAAGACACGTCATCATTATATTTTTATGAAAACAGAACATTCAGCCATTTTTTGTAGTTACAGTTTTTCACCAACAAGCTATAGTTTCACAGCTTCACCAAAAATGCAAATTGATCCTAAATTCAAAAATCATCTTGTCTACAAACAAATCAATGGAGAAAAGTAAACCTACAAGCAAATGCCAAACAGACTAGACTAGGTCACTTTTTTGACCCCTGATAAAGTTTGTGAAAAACTGCTTTGAAACTTTACAGTAAGTCTTACCCATGTGGCAGCCCGTGTTCCAGTACGGCTGAGGGTTGAAGTTGCTGGAGTCCACTCGGTAGTTGGAGGGGTAAACTCTGAGGAGCTGGCGCTGGTTAAACCGCACTAACTCACCAGGCTTCAGCTGCAGGATCTGGTTCATAACTGTCTCATTCAGTGAGGAAACCTGCCAATTGTTGGTATAAGCTGCCACAGATAAAGAAAAATGCACTAGAATCTATTCCCATAATTGAATGTGTGTAAAACAGCTTTTCATTGTTACCTTGTGTTTCAATGTCATGTACACGGACTGATTTGGTGTACTCGACCAGGTCAGATAAAGCTCGGGACAGCCTCATAGTTTTCCTTTTTCTGAACAGAGGAGGGTGGACACAAAATCAATAAATGTAATAATATCTAAGACATAAATGTGCCTTGTGTTTTACTAAACTTACTTTGGATGGTAAATGATCTGGGTTCTATCTCTGCTGGTGCTGTAGTCCAGTCCTCTATCTAACATATTTTTGGGGTGTGTTCTCTTTTTCCTCTAAAACACAAATTAAACAAATTGATGATTTTATTTTATCTTGGGGTGACTGGTCTATGCCATCTGTGGGCCTGGGGCGAATGGACAATGGCGAGCTATTTGCAAAGATAAATTATTATTATTCACAAACAATTCCCCTTAGGCAGTCAAAGATTCACCAGCACAAAAATAAAATAAAATTAATCTGTACTAAAGTATCATTGTAGTATGCATAAAAGCAAGTCAAATGGATTACCTTTCTTTTGAAGCTCCTCATAATGGACCTGCCAAATCGTCTGGACTTTTTGGGCAGTTTGCCTGATGTAGCACCATTCTCTTCCTAAAACGGTTCATAGTATAACAATAATAAAATCTACAACTGCATCTCTGTCTATGTGAACATTTTTAGTTTAAGTCTATGTTTTACCTGTGTGTTATTGTCTTCATCTGATTCCTCCTCTATGTCTTCATTCTCAGTGTCTTCATCTGACACATCTCCCTCCTCTGCGGCAGGGTCCAGGTTTGCAGGCAGTTTTTTACCCTACAAAACCAAAAATATAGACTAATATTTCAATATATCATTTTCTAGCCAATATTTTGAGTTTCTTTGTTCCTGAGAAGTGATCAAGCTATCACAACACTGCTAAACTCCTGGTCAATAGCCTGCTTGTCATGTTAGCAAGTTAGCTTGTTGTTGTTTACATTTACATGGTCTAATAGTTTACCTTGATTAAAATCTTTCCCTTCAAATGCTCAGGTGAGGGCAGTTTCCTACACTCCAGAGCACTGACACAGGACAGGTCCAGTTTGTCCTGAAGCACCTCTATCAGATATTCTGCCATCTTTTTCTGCTGCGGCACAGTGCAATGGTTTTCTATGGACAAGATGACTGGGTACCTAAAAGACAGAATTATCCAGCTAAGACTAGTGACAACAAAGCCCAAAAGGTACAGGTAGTATACATTTGGGATTATATTCTTTTCATAGAAGATGGTTTCAGTAACTAGCATGCTAACTCTAAATGCTAATGCTAAAATGCCACATTATACATTTAATCATACATTTTAACTGGTCCCAATGCTGTTCATAAACTGTTTTTAATTTGCAACAAAAAATACATAGAATGTCCTGAGATCCCAAAGGCTTGGTTTGGTTATTAAATACATGTGGAATACTTACTGTGATTTTGTGAAGGCGTACTTGTTTATTGTTTCAATCACATCTTTGAACAGAATCTTGGACGTCAGGGTGTAGCCATGATGGATAATGGGCTCCCCATCTGGACCGTCCCAACAGTCCACTGAGAAATAAGTCAAACGTAAGAACTAACCTTTTCTATTAAGGCAAAGTATCAGTAAATACAAGTCTGAATGATATAAAAGTATAAAAAACTGTATTTCTCACCCTCTACACAGCGACAGCCGTCCTGCAGCACATAGGAGTACATCTCCACTCTGGACTGGGATAGCAGCTGATCTCCGGTCAGGTATGTGTTGTGGGAAGTTGCAATGAAATAATTATTCAGAGGTTGGGTCATGTCTTGGTTCACCTGGTTATGTTCTGGGTTAAAGATATCTCCCGCTGGACTCCGCATGTAGTTTGTAAAACCTATGAAAGAAGTACTTGAATAGAATCGCACATTTCAATATTAATTATTTGTAAAGGAAATTCTCAACATACCATCAATGCCTAGGACCATTCGCTGCAAGTTTTCAGGGCAAGGCTCGAATTTGGAAACAATGTCGACTAGATGCTCTCTGGCTAGACCTCGCATCTAAAAACATGATTTTATGATAATTCTATAATTTTTCCCCATTTTTAACAGAACATCACAGATGATGTTGTACCTTCTGTTCAGTCTCCAGAAAGCGTGCCAGGTCTTGTAAGTCCATGACCTCTTTCTGGTTGCTGTATGAGATCATGATTAGGTAGAGGTCTCGTCTGGTCGAGATCATTTTATAAAAAGTACAAAATTCTTCAAAGGTCAGAGATCCCTGGTTTTCATCTGTGTCCGCTTCCTGTGTGAAGAATATGTTATAGGCATGCAGTGTTTAGAACGAAAAAATATAAATATAACAAAATAATAAAAATATTGACTGTTTAGGGAAAATGTTTTTGAAAAATTCAAAGGTAAAACTGGGTCAAAGCACATCTGAGGGCAGTCATGATGTTGGATGGAAATATTCAAAAGCTTGTCAGTATACAAAATAAAAACAAACTGCCTAAAAGTGATTCAGCAACTCATTCCTGGGGTGTATATAATCAAACACACATAAAAGTTGTGTGTACATATAACCACTTTGTCATAATAAACTTTGAGATGAGCGAGAGAAATGATAGACATTTTACTAATGGAAAATTAAATAACAAATGCATGCATACGAACATGTATACTCTCATACCACCATTCATCTGTGTGTATGCATGCACACAGAGGCGGGAAACTTAATTAAAAGTATTGGAAACACAATAAAAACAACAACTAGGCCCACGTTGTTGTACGACAGCCCCATACGTCTGCCCTAAATGTTATGGCACCAACGGCCACCTTAATCAGACGTAAACATCTAATAGGATCTATTGCACAGCTAATGTAAATGTTACACCATACAGTATATTGCATTTGTATAATAATAATATTCCTTATATTGCAGTCTACACTGAAAGTTATTTAATTTGTAAAAAAAAATATATAAATAGTTACATACAATACAATGTATACAAAAAGTGGCTAAATGACTTCTTTCAAAGAGATCTGCATACATCGTAATACATTCTGTATGAATCAAGAATATAGCTGGATTCTTACAGAACATGGCACAACAGTTTTGTTTACTGGTGCAGTCCATGATTGCACTTCTTATGGTCATAATGAAAGCAAGGGTTTTTGGATTTGGAGTTTTAGATGCTGTATTTCTGCATCTACCCCCCCCTCCCCTAACCATGGCAGTATCTTTAATATGTTATAACTTTATGAGCGTATTGTTAAGAAACATCCTGTCAAAATGTTTCACAGGATCTCTCCCACAGCCAAATTTTGGATGGGAGGAAGGAGACACAAAACTAATGCAATATTGCAGCTTAACTAAAGCCATCTGTTCGACTCTGCGGGGGCCATTTCTCTCCTGTAGGACTGTCCTATACAGTTCTGCCAAAATACTGCATGTGCATATTTGTCCTTTGGCTCAATGTCTAGTTTTTAGGATCTTGTCTCTGTGGCTATCTGAGTAACAGTAACAATTTATGACTTAAAGTTGAAATATTCTACACAATGTAACTAGTATCAGGCTGAACTTCAGAACTTTTATTTTGGTTTGTTTTAACATAGTTTGAAGTTGAGGACTAAGAGCAGGCTCCATTTTTTTATTGTGCAACTGTGGTGAGCCCATAAATATGTAGCAGTTTTCTGTTCTTAGCTAACAGGAGTGCATCTAGTGTGGGCCTCTTCTGCTGTAGCACATCTGCACATCCTGGTTGTTTCTTTTCTATCATCCGAAACATAAACAGCATCAACTTAATGGACTTTATCTCCTTTTTGTACCATTATCTGTAAACTCAAGTTATAGTTGTGTATAAAATACTTTCTGCATTAGTCAATCTGTATTGTGTTTCTGTAAAATTTGAACTTCTTAAAGTCTGCTATTCATACTTGGCTGATGAGACATATGTCTATGTGTTCAAGAACTGATGAACCTTCGAGTCTAGACAGTGAATGTTTATAGTGTCGTCTTACTTGAAACATCTCCTTGACTTTCTGCCTGGGCAAGTTGACATTGAGTTTGTGGAGCAGCTGGTGCACTTCTCCAATGCTCAGAGTGCCATCACCATTTTTATCAGCCTCTGAGAAAGTCTGCTGCAACCATCTGAACAAGAGTTAAGGTGTACGCACAATAATAACAAATCAAATATTCATTATATGATCTGGGCCTCATTTCACGAAGCAGGTTTAAATAAACTCAATACCGAGGGGTAACTCCAGCCTGTTTCACAATGAGGACTCTGTGTCAGTTACCAGGTAGCAGTGTCTCTGAAACTAACCTGGTCTGTAGCATGTTTTGTGCCTCTATCCCTGAGTTTATAGAGCCTCTGAGTGCTTTTCAGTTCACTTCTTTATTCACGGAAGTACTGAGAATAAAGGATTTATATATAAATAGAAAGGTTTCATTAATTAAATTATTATCATTATGATTATGATTATTATCATTATTTATCATTTCACTTTTTTCACTATTTTATTCATATTCTTCAAATTATGTAATTAATTAAAAGGTTTAATATCACTCCTGAATCTTAGCTGTCCACAGTCACATGACTCCTTGTTCCTCTAAAATTGCAGCCCCCATGGAGAGAGTGCCATGGAGAAATCAACTCAGAGCTCAGGGTTGTTGAACCTCCTTTGTGAAATGGACCCATGAGCTTGCATCTAATAGAACTAATCAATAAACTCTAGAAAACTTATTCTTAATTTATTCTTGGCCTGGAAAGTCCTGGTTAAGACTTGATTTAGATCTAAATTTAGTTCTTGCACAGTCCTGCTTTACATCTGGTTTAGAATTTGATTATGTTTTGTTGGTGAGCTCAGACCCTTATATCCATTGACTACTTTACTTACAATATATGTCTAGGTTAATAAAGCCTTTATCAAATTGCCAGTTATACAGTATATTGGCATTGCAATATTCAATACAGTTAGTTTGTACTGCAATTTGTTAAATCTTGTGAAGCCATATTCAGCCACAAGACACTTTCCATTATACTAAATTGTTCTTCAGGATATTGATCCCTTGTTCGTTGCCTGCGGGCCAGACTGTCTTCATCACTGATCCCAGCCATCAGATATTTGAGTCCGTGGATCCAGGTCCGAGCCTCTTCTGCGTTAGTCGTCACCAGGTCCAGGGATTTGACCCGCACTCCGAAATAGATGCTAAAACAACAGTTAGGGTCAAAGCGGTTGTCTGCGTATCTCCGAAACATCTCCGACTTTTTCCCCTCACGGACTTCATGGATAGAGTCAATGGTTACTGCAAAGAAACAACAAAGTAAATGTAAGTTCAATTTACTTTTCATTCAAATATGCTTTGTTGTAGAGACAATTTATAGCGACTTATGGATGTGTGCAATGTCAGTGCCTGGGTAGAGAACATTAGACAGTTGCGTCATTTTTGCTTTACATTATGCTTTGGGTTTAGTATCAAACATTGAAAATGAAAATGCACTTGCTTCAATAAATGACTCAGATGTAATGTTAATGGTACAATTTGTCTTCTTACTTTTGGCTTTGTCATGTTTTCGAGAGGGCCTCCAGCGGATGCAGGACTTGTGCTCATCCAAGTAAAAGAACCTAACCAGTCCCTTCTTCTTGCCCTTCAGTTTGCTCATTTGTGTCCCAGTCTGCATGGTGCACATACATCTCTCAACTGCAAGACAATACAAATCTATTGGGTTATTACATACACTTAATAAAGTGCTATGTACATTTAATCTGTAGCCATAGAACTCTGGGGTTGTTTACTTTGTGTTAAGCCTTTCACAAAAAATGCCCATTGTAATTTTGTGAGCTGTCCCCTGGTGCAGTAAAAGTGCCAGCAGTAAAAACAACTTTGTACCATTGAGTAGATGATACAGTTTGTTTTGTCTACTGAGAGAGGTTAACCTTTGTTTGTAATCTACAGCTAAGATGCATGTGACGCAGCCCTGAACATCATTGAGGCTAATCCCAAAGGATTGTCTGCAGTCCATATGCCCATTATCTGCTAATGGTGGCCAGAATGACAATACATAATATTGTTGACCTAATATTTAATTTGTATTATTATTTATACTAGTTTGTAACAGTATTGATGCCAACTATGCATCTAAAACACAAATACCTTCCAGTTATTGACATTGCCCTTTTTTGTGTATCTACTACGCTTTGTATTAGTCTTGTTGTTTACTGCTTATATCTATTCCAAAATAAAAAATAATGAATGAATCAAGTTTGAAATTCTATTATTATGAAGTAACATTATTGACATTAATGAGTTGAATTTGTTATGACTTACTTATTTGCCCCAGTCTCCATTTGGGCTGTGCCACCATGCTGCCCCCAATCCAGAAGAACTCTTCGGCCAGTCTGGAGATGGAGGTCTTATGCCATAGTTTGGGGGAGCTCATGATCGAATGGCTGGGTGAATTGACCACACTTGAAGATTGTTTTGATTCTTCAGAGTTGGCCCTACCCATCAATGGGGAAAGCATTCCCGGTGATCCAATAGGCTGGAATCCCACGGTCTTTTTGGGAGACGCTGGTGAAGGTGGGCTGCCACTTAGGCTTGGAGACAGTGGAGCCATGGCTGGAACAAGGTCGTTCATTCCCGGGTTATTCATTTAGGCCTGCTACCTCAGGTCCATTCACACATAAACCCACCGTGCTTGCTTTCCTCTCTCCTCTGCAAAGTTTTTGACATCTTCTTCCATGTACATGACAAGACCCAGCATGTCCAATCTTCCTAGTGTTTCTTCAATTGTCCACAGAACATCCATATTATCAATTATTCTTTATACTTCTCATCTTAGCTCTGGTTAGCAGGTAGGAAGTGTGCAACATGTGTCGTCCTCTAAGTCTTTCTGAGGCTGTAATCCTCTAGTGAGGCTTGGTTTCATGGAGGGATTTTCCACGCAACCTGTAAGCCTCTGAAGTAAGAGTAGGACAGGGTAGACCCACACCATCGTATATTACTGTGATCATTTATAGATGTTACAGAAGACTACTAATACATTCATAATTAAGAAACATTTAAGAGTGTTTGATGACATGTTGAAGATACTGTCTTTGACTCAACTGTGCAGTATGGGTCCCTCTAGAGGTGATTACCATGTACAACATACAGTATGAGCAACAGAAATACTGGGGAAGAAAACGAGAACAAAACCAGGACTGTAATTGCTTTTATAATTCAGATACTTTGACAGGTCATCCAGTAGGGTAGCTTGGTTTAATAGAGAAAGGTATATGCATCTTAAATGGTTTGAAACAGAGCATAACTGTCCATCAGTGCATTACAGTCTAGTAAGTAGATAATTCACAGAAAAACAGTTTTGATGTTTTATTAGAAATTTTTCCGTATAAAACAATCCATTCAATGAAAGGCTGAAATTTCACCTTTAACAAAACTCTCCTTGATCAGTGTGTTTAATTGGTGTAATGGGCTTTTCCAGAAAAGAAAAGCACCAATACAGTATTATTGGCATATGAAACACATAGTCTGTTTTACTGGTGTGCAGTGAGTGCATTTTTTAAATATATTTTTTACCTCATTGAGGCCTGCTATAGCTGTACACGTATTCACTGATTAGACTGTTGGGTTTTGGCTGTTTTTTTTGGTTTACGAGGAGCACAGTTATAATGATGATAGTGCTTCTGTGGAAAAGCAGGTGTGCCATTAGACTGTGATTATGGTCAGGGCTGATGCCAAAAATGTCATGACAATGTCACCAGGTGCACGAACACTGAGCATGTGGTGATGTAAGTTTACAACTATGTTCTCCAGCTGTACAGAGGCAACCGCCCGTGTCGAGAGGGAGGGGACTTTTGTTCTTTTGTAGCAAAAGTACACTGTACAGGCTTTACAACAGGAAAACACTGTGAACATGGTACAAACCTCTTTAGCATGACTGCAAATATTTAATTTTTATTCTGTTTTTTTTTACAGACATAGAGTAATTTCATTGACTGTAAGGTTTTTTAGTCATTAGTCAAGCTGCAGGGTGAGATGCATAAATACATTCAGTATGTTGCACTTGCAGGGGGTGTTAGCCCAAAGTGAATGTATAGCTTTTTCTTTGAAATGCTCAATGCACAGTACTCATTAGTCCATTATTCAATTATTTGTGTATACTGGAAAAGCAGTGACTTGCACACACTTCTTGCAGTCTGATCCTATGAGAATAGTTCTTGGCTGTAACCATTATACGTTGCGTAAAATGCTATTGTAATTCAGGAATAATCAAGGAAAGTAAAAAGTATGATAGTCTACTGTGTAATGCTGGTGTTATTCTATGAGCCTTTAGTTCTCGTGTTGCAGTCTTACTTAACCCCAGCGTCCTGCCTGTCATCGATCAGACTGAAGTATGATGAGAATGAGGCTAATTACTGTTTGTGATTTATGTTTGTCACCCTCGGGTGTTTGTCGACCGGATCAACAGTCACTTTATGAGCTTTGCAATAAACTCTCTAAAACATGATTGTTGTTGATGGGTTAATTGAGTGATAATTTGTAGTTTTGTTGAAATTATGGGTGAATTATGTTTTTTATAACACTCAGAGATGCTAAGATAAAATTTTATATTAGCTTATGTAAAACCAGTGTTGTGAAGCCTAATGCATGTGGGAAGGGTCTTCCTGTTCTCCACCTATATGGGCGTTAACCGTAGCATATATTTTCAGATAAAAGTGTTGCTCTTTTAGCAGGGTGTTGCTTTAGAAATAGGAGGAGGACCTTTGGGTAGAGCCACTGCTCCTCCACATTAAGGCCAGCACTGGAGTCGACACATGGGAGGGACTAGCTTTCTTGGCTGACTTGTGTGCTGCTCTTTTAGAAAATTTTAGAAAATAATCTGCTAAAATGTCTGTGTGGCATTTCTATTTGATAAAATAAACAGACGCAAAAATCACATAGCATTGAATTAACTTTTAATGGGCAGTATACAGGTTTTCTGAAGGTAAAAGAAAACATTGAAACAAGAGTCAAGTGAAATCCCACTTCCAAACCAAAACTACAACAGCATCATCATCATCATCATCTATTAATATGAATATTGCTATTACACTGTACCCAACAAATACTGAATGAGGGCTTTATAATGGTAAGACATAGAAGTATAGGACAGCACCTAAACCGACCGATGGTGCAGGTTCATCTGTGTGTTCTTGGTCTGTGGTCTTATAGTAAATACCTCATATGCAGCAAATAATACAAATAAATTCAAAGGTGAATTGTTCTAATATTACATTGGTACTGTGGTAATGGTAACTTTTCTCATCCAAGTGCATTCAGCGTATGTGCTTACACTTTACTGAATGCCCTGTGATTGCAAATCCTAATATACTCTCTCTACTTTTTGGTTTCAAGTACAAAGCGAAAAAAAAATAATATTTTGTTTTGGAGCAAGCAAACATAACAACAAGTATCTTATTTACAGTTATATTTACATAAGAGAAGGATGTGTGTTCAATTCAGAGTCCGTGTTCAAAGTTGTGTTTTGAAAAATGTAACATGGTTTTACAATGCGCTATGCAAGGTTTGTTTTGTCTTTAAAAAGTGCAATTCCTTTTTTTTTTCTTTAAGTACAAAAATATATCCATATTTCTCATATATGTAGAAATGTTGTTCTTATAAACAGCATTTGTTGATTTAAGAGCTCTACAACCAGTGACTAAAAATGAATGCTTTCTGTTGATAGGCAGCAATTATATTATAGTATATAAATTATCTTACAATACTTATTAGAAATTCAGAAGTACCACATTGCAACAAAAAAGATATATATTTGTTTGTCTTTTGGGGGCGTCTGAAACCTGGCCAGCCAAACCCATTCACTTTCTTAGCATGTGGATTTGAATCCCCTCCCAATTAAGCTGGCAAAAACACTCTTACACTACATCCAGTCCTAACCAATACTAACCTGTTATAAGTAATACATGCACTTCTTGGTCGGCTGGCCCAAAGATTGAACCGCCAACCTCCTTGCATTATCGTTGCGTTGGTCGGTACCCTTTTCTGATTGGTTACA
The DNA here is from genome assembly GCA_036025475.1 of Philypnodon macrostomus. Lineage (NCBI taxonomy): Eukaryota > Metazoa > Chordata > Actinopteri > Gobiiformes > Eleotridae > Philypnodon > Philypnodon macrostomus. Next base: position 16,608 of record JAVQKC010054572.1, read on the forward strand.
ACTGCTGTGCGATTACATTCGGTCTCCATCCATTTGCAACTCCCCCTAGAAATAAAAAATAGGGTGGCTGACCAGGCTAGGGCATAACTCACTACTGTGGGCAGGGATATTTGCTATTAATAACATGGTTTGGTTGCAATAACTGGAAAACAAACCACAAATAATAATAACATTGCATAAGAAGAATATTAAAATGTAACACTTCTGCAAAATACCTAAACGCATAAAACATTGTTGGTGGACTTGAACGCAGCCCACGACAAACTCCAATACTTCAGGTCGATACAATACAAAAAGTACAAGCTGGTATACATGCATACAATACGAATGTTTTGTTGCCTGTGGAATAATGTTGCAAGCAATAATTTGCAATAAGTCCGTTCTCAACGCAGTTATAAAAAGCAAGCGGATATTAAAAAGTAAATAGTGGCAAACTGGTGTCTCTGGTTTCCAGTGGTGTGTACCAGTATGTTGTTGTGGCACCAAAATGCTTGACTGAATTCACCGCAATGTTTCTTCTTCTTCCCTTCATTTTCAAGTAGTGTTATGTGGCTGTATTTGCACATCTCTTTTTTTAAAAATAGCTTATATTATACCGTGATAATAAAAAGTCATTGGACATTGTTTTGTAACAGAGGGAGATGTGTCTCTCTCTCAACAACATGCTCAGACATCATCATGCATCTTTTTTTCCAGTTTATAAAACCTATATAGTGTCAGAATAATATCCATTTTGTATGATGTTATATTATATACGACAGTTTGTTTTCTCGACCAAACTTTGCATTTAGTGTTAAGCTGCTCTTCTCGTATAGAAGAAGGTGCAGCACAGTTCTTGGTTATACTCCTTTGACTTGAGTCTCTAAATGTGTGTATTGTATTAGGATCTGCAGTTGTTTTGTGAGCTCAGGGCCTCCTTGGTTGCCTCTTTTGCGTCTGGAGAAACAATCTTGTTGATGTTGATGTTACTGTTGTTGGTTTGAAGAGAAAGTTGGATTTGTAGCTCTTTGACCACAGTCTCCAGACTCTGGCGGGCCTCTCGCTCCTCCAGAAGCTCTTGTCTCAGCTGCTCACGGTCCGCCTCTGCCTGTTGCAGCTGTACATGCAACTCCTTGATCTAAAACATTCAATAGAAACATTTAGAATTAAACATTAAGTTAAAATTTTAAATTCTGTAAGAAATGAACTAGCATATATATATATACTAGTCACAAAAGTTAGGAATATATGGGTGAAATGTGTGAAAATGTTCATGCCACAGTATTTACCTAGAATGTTTTGGTCTTTTCATACCTGAGTGGAGTACTTGACCCGCAGTCGTTCAGACTCACAGCCTTTGTCACACACACGAATCTGCCTTTCCTGCTCCAGCTCTCTTTTGAGACGCCCACACGACTCCTCGGCCTCCTTCATCTTCCTGTCCCAGTCCATACGCAGACGCTCAATCTCTTTACGCAGGTTACGCTTGGCTTCGATGGCTTCACGGAGACGGCCTTTCTTAGCAACTCTCACAAACTCCAACTCCTGCAAAAGAGTTTATTTATATATATTTATTTGTTTGTTTGTTGTTCTGGTTTCTCAGTTAAAAGTGAAATTGTAGTCTACTTTGGCTTAGTGCATTGATGTGTTTTTTGAGCCAGGTAATAGCCATGTAATAAAGATTTTTTTGTGTGTTTCTCACCTAAACTGATTTGAATGTATTTATTGTTTATTGTTCATTGCCTGTACCTGTTGCAGACTCCTTTTTGCTTGCACAGCAGAAGCCAGCTTCTCCTCTTGCTTCACCCTCATCCGGACAATCTCTTGTAAGACTTTTTCCCTGGATTCTTTCGTGTCCAGACCACCATAGAGCATCTGTCTCAAAGAGTCCATCTCTGGGCTGATGTTTCCTGGTAACCACATGGGCCCGTCCTGAGATCGAGGGGCACTTTGGGGGGTCATGGTCTGAGACACGCTGCTGCAGGCCGATGGAGGCGATGGGAGGGAGGAAGAGGTCACAGGGACTGGAAAAAGGCAAATGTTTGGATTTAGTAATAGTTTTCAAATATAGGCTTGAAATATTGGCTTACCAACCAATAAGATCTTAAGACAGGTTGTATTATTTATCTTTTATACACCAAATATACAACGCCAGATTCAAACCCTCAAACCAACACAGTTTTTTATAGCCTAAAATAACTTTTGGTCTGATTCATTTTTGTATTTTGTACTTTGGCTCATGGTTTTTAGTGCTTTACATATTTTTATGGTATCTCTATCTGGGGCCCTTGAAGTAGAATAGCATGAGTAAACCAAAATTAATGATGACCTACTAATTACTAATAAAGAAAGATTTTGTGGCATTGATATAATAATGCCAATGTTTGAATAAAAACATTTTGCGGTTACAATAGGCCTGTGCAGTGACTTGAATGGTAAACTTCCCAACTGCAGTACCTCTTTTGGCCAGCTGATGGTACAGTTGTACAATAATCGTTTCGTTTTTTTTTCTCAGTTCTTGTAACATTTTTCCACACATTTTTGTTCTTGGCACCTTTTCTATGTTTCATGTTAAATTTGTTTCAAAATGGCTGCTATACTCACACTCATTGCAATCATCTACGTCTATCTCTCCATCTGTGTCCATGTCCTCTCCTCTGTTGGTTGAACTGGCAGAAGGGTCTGTTTTGAGTTTTGGTTTCCCGTCTCCATTATGCAGCTCATGTTTGGTAATGGCAGTGGGCCCCCTGCCTGGAGCATGGCTGTCTCTGGGATGTACTGGAGGGGCCGTAGAAGCTAGAGCCATGTTGGGTGCTGGGTGTTTGGTCTCTTCATTTCTGAAGTAAGACCTAGATGAAGCCACAGTGAAACAAGCTTAATATTTTGAAAAACTGTTAAGTGATTTTTTTTACTAAAACTTTTGCTTTGCTCCACGTACCTCTCATTCTGAATTGATGGCTTCTCTTTTTTCTCTTTTTCCACTGCTTTGGGAGACCAGGGCCGGAAAGCAGAAGGTCTCTGTTTCAACTGGACTTGCTTAAGATCCTAGGAGAGCAAACAAAACAGGATACATTTAACCTAAAAACACAGTAACCTGCGAGTTGTGTCTGGCATTTTCCTTATAATATTATACGATTGCATATAAAATTGTAAAAAAATAAATGCCATGCCACGTTAATATGAAGTGATTTTAATGCAGAGATTGAGATGCTAAATTATGACTTACAATGGTAACAGAGAATAAGTAACATTATAAAAGACACATTTTGATTTTAGTTTAGATCTGCTTGTCTGCTATATGAACTGATTTGAATTGGATCTTTATTAGAATCTAAGCCAATCCCATTCAAGGCATCTATAATTAGAAGGTAGAGTCTTTAGCTCTATCATGTATTTACTGGTAGGTGATAGACAGCGTCCCTCAGTAACATGCTGTGATATGACTACACGCTGACTACACTTCTGTTACAGAGGTCACACACAAATGATAATGTGATGATTCAAGACGACAGCAGCCTTTGCGTCACCCCTTTGACCTTTACGCTTAAAGTCAAATCCTATTTCACACCCCCGACATCATCATAATATAGGGCTAGCTTGTGTGATATGAATTTGTGATATATCATAATAAGAATAATGGATATATTTTATTGCAAAAATAACATCATACCACCCTATACAAATACCATGATATGTTTTTGCACAATTTACCTTGTGTGCAGACTTGGACAGCGACTGCAGCCACTCCGGTTTCCGGTCTTTTTCGGCCGAAGTGGAGAGTAACTTGTCGAATTTGGACCTCTTGGCCGGGATGGGGCTGGGAGACTGTGGAGGGTGAAAGAAATAGAACATTAATCATCGGTACAGATAAAGGGAATAAGTATGTTACATCAGACGTAAAGAGGAGGACAGGGGATATTTTAAGAACACACTAAAAACAGACATAATAGTATTAATCACAGTTTGGTCATGTCCTGTCAAGTGGTTAGACTATTATTATTATTATTGGCTGTATGTAGGCAGGTTGTAATGTTATATGCAAAATAGGACCAAACTCCACAAGTGGTCATTTAAGGAACATTTGTTTTTGTGGATTCTTTAGCATAGGCATATTAAAGGTTTGGTGGCATATGAATGAATGAAAAGCATTTACCCCCAAACAAGTAGATTCTCAGTTGAAGTTCAGACCTGCCACTATATCTTTACCATTGCAAGGTAGGACCAGAAAACGGACTCCGGCCACAACATTGGTTTGGATTTACTGTGTTACAATGCATAGAGCATTTAGCCTTGAACTAACAGATCCTTCAAGTCCAGGTTAGGGCATTCCATCTTTACCATTGCGAAATAAGACCAGTTATTACTATATACACTGTAACCTAGCATATCATTAGCAATTGTCCATATCAGGCTTATACTATCTGAAATGACAAAATAGTCAATCAATGGACATGGTGTACTCTATAGTATAGGGTACATTGTACAGTTAGCATGTGAAATGACTAGAAAACAAGCGCATCCATCAAAAAGACAAAGGCAGTGTGGATAAAGATGGAAGCTATCATTGTAAGGCTTTCAGTTTTTGAGCCTGGTCGACATGTGTGTTGTTGGTGTGTGTGTGTGCATTTTGAGCCTGGCTTTGAGCTAAGCAGCAGACACTCAAGCTGGTCTGGAAGGCAGCCAGCTGGGCTACATTGCTCCCTGGCAGCCAGAGGAGGCGCCGTCAGGTGGTGCACATCGACTGGGTCTGACCACACAAATATAACAGCAATATACAGACAAGGGGCCAGACAGACAGGGAGATGTGCTCTCAGATCTGACCGACACTTGAGCTGGAGTGTTCACCAAGAGTTGTATGTTATTCCAGGGATACGCAGTTGTAAAATATTTAGAGGAGGTTAGATTTTCAAGTCAAGTGCTAAAAGTAGTTAATGTTAATGTATCATGTATTGTGGGCCTTGAGCTGGTCTAGGAAAAAACAATCCCTTTTGGTATGGTAAACTATGCCAACCCCAGGGTCATGTAGGTCCGCCATATTGTAAGTAATTGGTTGGGTCCGAAATTATTTGAATAAAAAGTATTTTTGCCCAATTGGCCAATCACATGCTTGCATAGAGATGGTCTAAAGTTGGTGACACTACTATTGGCTGTTGGTCTACTCTGACTTGTCAACATTGATATGTGGTGAATAGGTGGCCTTTACAATGTTCTATATCTACTCATAATAATCATCAATAAACAAAGAAGAGATGCAAATGTTTAAAATTGTGGAAATAATAATTTTACTAAATTAAAAGCTGGTCACTACATTGTTCTTTCAGATAATGCTGCGTTATATGCAACTTTCTTCCCACGTCTAGTCTCCTAATTTTTCTCAACCATGTACAGTATGCTTTGAACCCCTGTATTTGCCCCATACCTAACTGCATGTGTGGTGTAGAGCAGGACAGCTCACCTCCGCAGCCCTCAGGTTTGCACTTGTCAGACGGAGGATATGTTTACCTAGGAGAGCGCACAGGCCAGCACGGACCTGTCTCCTGCTCACTTACTCACTACTATGACATTTCGCCTCCAGGAAACCAACCAGCACTCCCATCTCCTCTGTGTCTGTCTGTGTGTACTATTCAAATCATTACTATACAGTCTAGTGCCTTTCACAAAAGTCCTCAATGGAAAACCCTGGCCTGGTAGTGATGAGTTACATTTGCTATGAATATAGATATATTTGGACTATACAGTTTACTTTAATTTGAGTAACATTATTTCCATGTAACAATACTCTCTCTCTCTACGCACACCCCTGTGCATACATTACATTCATAGCAAAGGGTTTTTTGTGTCTGTCTTTTATTTGTGCTCATTTTTAGTTAATTGTGTGGATTTGCTCTCTTTATCCACCAAACTCTACCCACCTCTGGAGTTCAGTATAGCCATGAAAGCTTAACACAGTATAATCACCTCAAAATGAAAATTAACAACGAAGCTCATTTAGTCTAAAGTGAGAAGACAACTGCGTTGTTAATTAATCACGTCTCGCAGATTTTCTCCAAAGCCAGACGCTCGCTGCATATGTGTGGACCATGAGTGGGAGTCAGGGCACGTGTGGGACGACGGGGGTGGAGGAGACTTCTGTGTGTCAGTGTATAGGACAGTATGTACATACCTACAAAATGACTATGGACTATAGAACATGGGTCAAAACTAGTGTTATTGTGTTACTAGTGTTAGTGTAAAATAACTGTTTGCTCATAGTACATAAAAACAAGCTTTTATACAATATTAATATATATTAATGAACATTGAATTACTTGTGGTATACTTTGGGTAGCCTATAGCTTCTGTTTTGTGTCATTGTAGGTGCACCAACATAGTACCCCACATTTTAGCACTAACCTTTAATATAGCATGGTTTGGCCAGAAATAAACTATCCCCACGACGTGTGTTAGCCACTGTAACTGTGAAAATTTAAAATAATGTAAGAGCAGCAATTAGCACTATATAAGCTAAAGGATACATGCTAAAAGTTGTGTAATTATAACGGACAGGTTGTTACAGGGCTAGGGCAGACCACAGTAGTTTGGCGCCGTACACTAAGGGTTTCTTCATCAAAGGGCTCTACCTTAATTAAGTTAAAGAGTTGTGTGATTATTTCAGTATTGACTTAGGCAACCAAATCCACAACAACCAGTCAGTTTGATCATGTTAAAATATTTTTTTTGTAGTTTTGGGTTTCTATGGGAAAGTTCACAACTTTTGTTATGAACTTGGCGGCAAGTTTCTTTGGTATCTTTCTGGAGCTTCTTTATTGGCCTATATTACACATAAATGAATGACTACAACAATAACCATTATGTAACTGCATATCAGAGCAGCCTCTATTGTGTCTATTGTGTCGGCTCTGGTTTCTGAAGGCTTAGCTATACATGACATTGTCTGGACACTCCTCTTGTGTCTCCCTTACCTGTCTAACCAGAAACCGCATTACAACAGCAGCGTCAGACAGGCAGACAGCACCACCGGGGAGTTTCACTATTGTAGGTTAAGTCTTTTAACCCGGGCCTCCTGCTAGACAATGACCCCTTGACTCTCTGAAGGCCTCTAGTGATTGTCTTCAAAGCAGTGTGAAATTTGATTCCTTGCCTTAATCTTTTGCTACTATATGTGCTATTTAGCAAAGAAGCACATTTTTGCACCATACATTAATTCATGTTAATGTAATGAGGCTATGTCTTTAGGTGAAAACTTACATTGTTTGCATTGGCTGCAGTGAAGTGGGTGCAGCCAGCAGTGGGCGTAGCCAGTAGGGGAAGAAAGGGCCTTAAAGGGACATGCACCTCAAAACAACAGCTCTCAAAAAATCTAAAAAGTATTTAATTTATAAAATGTGAAACGGTAATCTAGAAATAAAGGCATTAAAAAAGGCATAAAATAATGTTAGCTGCTAGAGCTAGTCCATGACCCCTTGTCTCTTCTAAGGCCTCTAGTGGTTGTCTGTCCTCGAAACACTGGCTGTAATCAGACTCTGTAATTATGGGACGCTGACTGTTGTTTTCCTCTTTGGACAATAGGATGTGATGTGTGTCTGTCTGCTACTATTTCTACCCTGAGGTTTTTTTTGTGCAGCTCCAGGAAGGCTAAGGCGCGCTAGACATAATAGCAAGTGCCGAAAACAGACACTCCCAGACACCACAAGGGACCAGCTTGCTAGCTAAATCTGACACTGACCTCACAGGAGAGCACAGGGAGACTCACCAGCCACTTCATAGACATAGCATAGGCCTTGGCGAAGTCATAACACCACACACACATACGCATACACACACACACACATACACACATACACACACGCACACACCCTTCGTCCCGCCCCCCTCCTCCCAAACAGGGCCCCATTGCAACTGTAAAATCTGACAAATTAACCTTACTTTCAAAATATATGTATATATACGTTTTTTTACACTGATAATTCAGGAGGTAATTCAGTGCATTATTTACCCCACAGTCACACACTGGTGGTGGTAAACTACCTCTGTAGCCACTGGTGTCATGGAGCAGACTGACCATACCATAAACCCAAGGACACAAGACTGGAGTTAGGATCAAACTACCAATTATTAGTCAACAACCAACTTTACAAACTGAGAAAAGTAAAGTTAGCTGTAATATAATTTTACAGTGTGTGGCACATGTTAGCGACAGTCTTCTAACTCTCTTTCTCTCCCTCCCAGACTTCCTCCAAGGAGTTTGCTTGCTTTGGCCGGGTCCCCTGTGGGAACTGGAGAGTCTTGAGTGGGAGGGGGGTGAAGAGAAGGGGTTGGGATGGAGGGGTAGAGGGGCTGGTGGTGGGGGGGCGCAGGGACCACAGAGGAAGCAGTGAGCCGAAGGAATGTATACTCGAAGGCCAAGTACAGCCTCCTACTTTAAGACTCCATTCAAGCATTGCCCTTTTCAACCCGCCATTGTATGATATTTCTTTGAGGCGCAGTAATGAGGGGAGTGTTTCAAAGTAAAAAAAACCTGTAGGCTAAAGACAAGCACTAATAGTGAACCGGGGCAGGAATAGGCTTGCATTATTTTGTAATCACAGGTATGGAAGATCACAGACTAAGCCTAATAAATAGGCTAGAAAACATATCAATATTTATTCACAGAAGCACAGCAAGTCTGACCTGCTTTAAGAATAAAGATGTTGATTTTTTACTAACTAATAAGGACTATATTGGTATTTCCTCACAGCATAATAAGCAATATTTTTGTTTTGACTGTGGTTGTATGTTTTTTGTAAATGTAATGTAGAACTAGCATATTTAGCACTAAGTAATGTTTCAACTATGGCTTTTTCTCTTTATTTTTTAGCTATAAAGTATTGTCTAATTCTGTAGAAATTGCTAGACTTGACTAGAATTGATTTGGGTAAAAAGGTTTGCTTGAGGGGGCTTACTACACTTTCACAAGGGTCAAGATATCATATAGAGTTTGCATCTCGTTCAAATGCTTCCATGTTTGAGCAATAGTGGATGCATGTATTAATGCAGCATTCCAGTTGTCCTCAGAGATCGGAAGGTGGAATACTCTGAGTTGACGTGCTCCAGTTATTAACTCAGAAATAAACAAATCTATGACGTTAACAGCTTCATTTAGCAGTTAGCAGGATCAGCAACAACAGGGGTTTTAGCTTGTTTTGTAACTGCAGATACTGAATTCACCACAACAGCATGCTGACAAATACTGGGTTGACAGTGAATGGCTCATAATAATTTAAAGAAGTTCATTCATATAGAGTTAGAATAATATATAGAGTTATATTTTTTATTTTCGGAATTCTACCATCAAGGGCCATTCCAGTTGATTTTTACAACTCGGAACTTGGAAATTCCGACCTCCGAGTACAACTGGAACACAGCATAAGCATGCCTATATTTATGGTTTCTGTGGCAACAGTGACAACAAACATGGCGGCTTCTTCTTGGTGTTATATGTTTGGTTAGCATTAATAGGTTTAATAAGGCGTAATGAACATGACTGCTCACTTAGTGGTTCCTGGCATATCATGGAAGGCTTTTTTTGAATGTTTCTTTGTTTGATATTTTGCCAATTGTTCTTATGTGGACATATCATATTAGGCAGAGGGATGGGCCAAAGTTAATCAAGGTTTGAGGTTGAGTAAACTGTCACTGAAGAATGATTTGATTTTGTTTTAACTATACAGTACTTTTTTTTAAGTATTTGATCTATGCAGCCTACATAGTCAGAAGACTGAAACAATCACTATAATTGGTTTACTGAAAACTAACAAAAAAATAAAAATGGCACAACAATGGTAAAAAGACCAGCCCTGATGTCCTTAAGCCTTACTCACACAATAAAAACAAACTAAATTGAAACCACTGAAAAAAGCGAATTCAATTATCTTGAAACAAAAACACGAAGTGGCATCATGTCATCTACAATAGTTTCCCCAGATGAACTCGCTCTGTCATACAATACGGCAGGATGATAGCACGATAGTAATGCATTAAGAAAAGTGCACGGCAACAAGAAGGCAACAGTTTCAGATGACAGCCTCCTTTACTCCACCTAAACCTCAGCATGTAATCCCCAGATTGTCATGTTCATACTAAGGGGCGTTGTCTTGCTCAAGGGCACACCGACTGGCACTTATGTTTGGTAGTGGGAGAAACCTCATTTTTGGTAATGCAATTTGCTACCACTTTTGACTATATAAATTTAACAGGGATAACGAACCAGAACAAAACCATGGCACAAAACTAAGGACAAACTCAAGAATAGATCAGTCTTTTTTGTAGCTTCTTTTAAAATTCCACAAAAAAAAACCTAATATTTGTGTACATTTCTATCAGATGTAGTCCATAACATTATCGTGGTAAATTTAATTTCTCACAGTATGTACATTGCATTTGGTAATACAGCAATAATGAGTGTTTGCTATATGTTGTTCAGCCCGAGCATTGTCACACAACTTTCTTCTTATATCTTCCTAAACCTCAGCATGTAATCCCAGGATCGACATAGTTAGTTGGGCGCTGTCTCACTCAAGGGCACACCAACTGGCACCATTTCACCCCGTCCTAAATTGGTAGTGGGAGAATCCGAGTTTTAGTAATCTAATCTACTTTGCTATCACTTCACAATAAATAAACTCCTCTCCAAGTTTATATAAAGCCGTGTGGTCACTTTGAGACCTCAATTATTTGTCTCCCCTCTCGGAATATCCCTCCGAACCTGTCCCACTAAATCTCCAATTTCCTCTCGCCTAATGCTAGACTTAATATATCAATTTACCCTCGTCACTATATGTTTTTTCCTTAGCCAAACTGAGCTGGTGCGGTGTAGGTGTACACAGGGAGCTGCAGGCATGGCCAGAAGGCGCGTATTACAGTCAGGCTTATTGGATTGTCCTAATTGTCTTTGGGATTGAGATTTCATAAGGTGGACTCAAGTTGAGCGGCCGTTACTAAGGTGGAGAATATCTCGACAGATTTAGCCCGGTTGACACATATAGCTTCAACATGCAATTCTACAACATTGGGAGATTAGGAGCAGCTGAATTCTAATTTATTGCTTTTATTAACACCTAATATTTATGTTTTTTAGCGAGCCAAAAACAGCAGACAAGGAGGGTAGATGGGTTTTTGCAATTCTTGATCATTTTTTCATGTCAAATGCTTTAGTCATGCACTCCTGAATACACATTGGACACCTGCACGTGGGTGAGCAGAGCGTCTTGGCGTTGGCAGCAAACAAAGAGGATTATTACTGTTACTATTGCATTTGGTAAGAAATGAATTCCTCTTCAGGTCCAAACATGGCTACCATAACAACATGCCTGCCAGGTTTTCATACGGTGCACACTGGTTGTTGACACTGGTGTCCGAAATCACTCTCTCCTTTATCTCAATGTAAAAAGAGCTTCCACATTGTCCTGACTCTGAGCTAGCAGACGTGTAACAGATATGTCTGAAGATTAGCCATCATTAGCATGAGCATGTATGGTATGGTCACAAGTTCGAGTTATCTTAGGATATGAAACGTGCCTGGTGCCCCATCGTATTTATAGACTCACAAAGCGACACATGCATGGGATGGCTTGTCTGACACCCCCAACACACTATACAATCAGAATTAAAAACACTGTTTATATTTCCAAAGCAGTGCATGGACTAATAACTACTAGGGAAATGTATCTTCTGCATTTGACCCATCCTTCAATGACACTGGGGCAACCTGTCAGGAGCAGTCAGCAACTTTAGTGTAGTGTCTGGGGACCCACCTCCAAATCTTGAGCCAAGAAGTTCAGAATTCTTTTAGGTTAACCTGTAGTACTTGGAGAAAAACACCCAGAACTAAACCAGGACTTTTGCATTTGCTGATCTTGCGATAATATATACGTATTTGCAATATATACGTATTCACGATATAATGTGCTTTAGCCCTAGCATAGATACACAATGGTTTTCTGCTTGTGTTCACATTTAGCACACTTGCTCTGGAGCAGCAGATGTGGAACTAAAGCACAGAGAGCTGTAGGGGATGGAGGTCAGGCACAGAAGGAAGGAAGTGAATATAAACCAGCCAAAGACAGACTCCAGTTGACCTGGGCTCGTGAAATTTAATTTAGCGCTTACAGGGAAAAATTAATTCTTACTCGAGACATTCTCACAAAACTTTCAGGAATGGCATGAATAAAACAATAGTGTCTCAGATTTCTCTTGGCCGCCTTTAGCATTGATTAGTACAAAACATCTCTTTGTATAAAACCAAAACAAAAAATGTATAGTTGAATCACTTCATCTAAAAATATTACTATGGGTCATGGCAAACCATCTTCTGCTTATATTTTTAGGGGTTGAGGGTACTTGTAACATATCTATGCAAATATGGGCCTTAGGTGGGAAGTCAAATCTGGTACTACTACTCTGGTGCATGTCAAACCCATAATAAATCCTTACATTCTTTCCTGTAAAATAACTTTTGACAGTATTTCCTCTCATAAAAGTGCGTGACTTGATAGAAGTTGATCTCTGGATCACAGCAGTGCCAGGGCCTGTTTCTGCCGCGTGAGCTTAATCTCTTGGCATTGCGCTGACCCCCATGTGCTCCTTCACCGGTCAGCCCCAACTTAGTTTTAAACAAGTCTGCCCTCTTATCTGTGCTGTGTCATCGTTTACAATGTGAGAAGTGAAGACATGTAAACTAGAGCCTTTCAAACATCCTATTTCCTTTTTATTTCTATATTTAGTCTATTTATTTAGTCTGATCTGTGACTGCCAATATTGGAATAACTTTTTGACATAAAAATGAGACTACATTTTTCCATACATGGTCAACGGTTTACTTGTCAAAGAGGGTGTAAATCAAATGAAAAAGGAAAATTAAACCCAGACTTAACCAGGGCTAAACAAGAATAGATTTTTTTTGTTGGGCTTTCAGCAGGTAAACACGTGAAACTAACTATAAAATACAACCAAAACAAATCCTATAAGATAAATCAAATCAATGAATCAAAATAAATTGTAGCAAAGAAAGATTCCACTACCTGACTCAAATTTACATACATGGACCAATTTTTTATCAATAATAGAAAAAAAAACAATCAGCTAGCTGTGCAGGAAGAAAAACATCCTTGGTTGTTCAAAATAACCACTTCTCTAGCCATACGCAGAGGCCAGTGTGCTTATATACGCTGTTCTGTTTGCTTGCTCGCTCCCCGCCGGCGCTACAACTAGACACTAAGAGTAGTTTGTGACCAGGCTGAGGTTTTAATCCCAGAGATTAATACTAATACCAGGGCAAAGACGATTAAAATGTCACCAGATAACCTCCCAGTAACCCAAACAGTAACAGCTTCCTGTACACAGACCATAAGATCACTGGCTGTACCTGGTACAGGACGCCCCCTGGGCACCTCCCACTTAAGGGCAGGGATCGGGTTAGTAAGCCGGGACAGGAGCGGGTCAGTGAGGGGAGGGGGAGTTTGATGGGCTCAGCTGCAGTCGTCAGGGTCTAGACTTTCAGCGTCTGAGAGATTGACAGGCCAGATGGACAGTCAAGAGCTGCCGCATGTGCTCACAAACTAGATAAAAGAGGACAGTGACATAATGCAAATCGATAAAGAACTGACTGAATCATTTGCTTAAAATGACTTAAAGCATATAGTTTTGCAGATTGCATATTGCCTTAAGAGACATAAAATCGTTAAGTCACAAGGAACTGCTGCCTTTGTATAAAATACATATAATTTGGTTGTGATTAAAATAATAATAATAAAATTGTAGGGGTTACTCTTCTGGACATAACATGATAAACCTTTTGATTCATTGGTGTGTTGTGTTGTACTTAGTGACATTGACTTTGCATTATAGGATACAACTATTCCAACTATATTATATATATACTACTCTTATACTACTACTAACTAACCCTTATACTACTAACTACTATTCTGTTAAAAAACTACTGTCATGGGACACACTTGACTTAAATGAACATAGTTATACAAAAAATATCTTGTTGTCAGCTGAGACACAGTAAGCCGAGCCACATGACCATGACGTGCCCTCTCCTGGGCCAGAGCGGGGCAGGTGGCAGGTTTATTTGGAAAGATGAAAATGGGATGAATAGCAGCAGAGGTTAAGAGGTGTGAGTGGACGGGACGGGCCAGCGGGAGATTAGGGTGTGGGGGGCACTGGGGCCATAAAAGCTGTGAGAGCCTGGGGTGAAGCTAGGGTCACTACTCACTAAGGGTCCTGTCCTGTGTGATGTCATTTGACCAGTATGTCTATGTCCTGAGAACCGCCTACGATCTAATTAGCTGAAGCCGTGGTAATAAATCCTGTTGAGATTTATGGACACTATTGAGTTGAAACGCCAGCTTCGTGGTCACAAGGATGGAGCAAAAAGGAATAATCTCTGCAGCACCACTGCTCTTGTCTTTGGGGCAATTTAACACATGAAATACTACTGTCCGACATGATGTAGGCTAACATTTTTAACTTTCACTTTGATTAGCTTTGAACTTCATCAGCACAAGATAATGTATTTGGATCTGGGGTAACTAAGTTTCGCAAATTGATGCTAAAATATAAAAAAAAAGAATTGATAAAAACGGCAAATCATTCTATAGCATATTATATATAAGAAATATCGGCATTGGGATATCAGAAAATTTATATTACATTTCATGCAAAGCTGAAAGTTTGGGACCTTCATGTAAGTGACTATTCTGAGCAGATGTTTGAGTTTCTTTACCAGAAAGCACACAGTTATATAAGGTACATTTTTAAAGCCCTCAGTATGTCTACATTTAGAGAGTTTAGAGTGGCAATGACAACCCTCACATAAAACAAGAAGCCTTAACATAACGTCAAAAATAGCCAAGCAAAAAAAGTAACCAGTTTTTAAACCAGTACTTGGATGATTTCCTTTGAGTATCTCTGAACTCGGGTCCTCTCACGCACATACATTTCACGTGACCATTAAGTTTACAGTTACTACATATGGCATTTAATTGATTTTGTAACCTAAAAATGTTTTTTTAAATTGGTATAAAATGTTTGTAAGTATTTTACAGTGCACACTTTTGACTATATATTTCAGCAGCGGTCTCCTGTGTTCTTTAACTTTGTTCTAGTACTTCAAATTGATGTAATCAAGACATATTTACTATACTGTGGAAAAAATAAGTGATTCATGTTTTTATAATTCGTTTTTCTGCACTAACATGATAAAAAAAAAAATCCGCAACCAGTTTTCAAACCAGCATTTTGACAAGGACTGTCTTGCTCTGAAACTGGAGCCCTTTCACAAGACTTCAGCGTATACAGTATAATATTTGACAGAGATCAAATAGCATTTCACTTGTTTCCACTTGTTCAAGGAATTGTCTGTAAGGGAAATAGGGGATAAAACACCCACAACATCCGCTGCTAAGATCACACATTCCAGCTTTAAACACTGGTTTTGTTTCCCTCCCTCGGTTCATAGCAAAACATATCTGCTTACAGAAGTAATTAGGTGAGAGGGCTCAAGCCTCATGCACTGCAGCCTGTCTATAAAAACCAAAACCAGAGATCCAAAATGGAGGCTAAGCGAGGGGGCAGGAAGTCTGGAAGTCAGTTTTTTTTTCTATTAAACTTAAACAGATACATTTAGGGACTTTTTTAAGCTTTTGGAAATATTTTTTCAACCTCTTCCACTTTCTGTTCAAATAAAGGCAAGCAGACCAAATATCTTTATGAACTGGAAAGTAATAGCAAGGTGCTGTTTTTCAACTATCTACATAAAAAGCATGCATGCAACATGCAAGAATGAAAAAACGTTTAGACCTTCAGGTATGTTCACGATAAAGAAACTAGTCCAATTCATATAATAGGACCCTTTTAATATTTTGGAAAATTGAAGGAAGACAGCATTTTGGTTTGGTACACTTTGTAAATTTCTTTACCAGTGCTTTGAATACTAGAGATCCAAAATGGAGGCCGAGCGAGGGGTTGGGTGCGGGCAGCTGACTGCAGAAGCAGCACCTCATGAATTCAGCAATTTGGCATCTGTTTTTGGGCTCTAAAAAAATCTTGGAAATGTCTTTTTTCCTGGATGTATTTAGTGCACAAGAGACTGTGTTTTTCTCCATGGCAACCGCATAACACTGGGAGACCGAGTATAAGCTCTGACTCAACAAACAGAGCTCCACAAAATAGTCATTTCTTTGCCAGGGTTTTCCCCCTTCGCCCAGCTCTTTCCCCACACTACACCAGAGGAGCTTTTAAAAAGTGCAGAGCGAATGATGGTAATGATCATGAAGGGAGACACATGCCTGGATTAATCAGAGCACATGTGTGACATAGAGCCAGAGGTATGTGCAGCGGACACAATGGCCTCAGGTGGTGGTGGCGCTGGTCACAGCCAATGGAGAGTTCACTACAGCGCAGGATAGGGGTCGGGCTAGTACAGTTTCCATTACCAAAACTGTGCGGTAATACTTTGGGAACACTACGGTCCATGCTCCCACAAATGTGGTGTGCTTTAGGATTTTAACACTGCAGTCGGTTGATTGGGGGAATGCATAGACTGAATTCATTTGATATAAAAGTACTTAACAGCTTGCCTATACGATTTGCACCGTACTGTACCCCAATCTTCTAAACACCAGAATTAGCAATTATTTCTACATTATTGACAATGTATCCAATATATCTGCTTCAAATATAATTTACATTTACAAACCCTGTCAGTCACTGTCTTTGCATTAGCAGACGGTACAGAACAGTGCGGTGAAGAAGCCAGAAGCCTATTTTTGCATTATCTGAACGAATATCCTGTTCTGAAAAGTCCTGTACTGTACAACGCAATAGAAACAAGGCTATGTAGAGTTCAGCCGAGGGTCCAGGTGTGATTCAACACACATAGGTATTACATAAATGTCTGTCCTTCGCAGTAGTGCTGGTGCCCCA
The DNA here is from genome assembly GCA_036025475.1 of Philypnodon macrostomus. Classification (NCBI taxonomy): domain Eukaryota; kingdom Metazoa; phylum Chordata; class Actinopteri; order Gobiiformes; family Eleotridae; genus Philypnodon; species Philypnodon macrostomus. The sequence goes on from JAVQKC010054572.1 coordinate 33,558, forward strand.
ACTGCCTTTAGCATCGTACCCGGGGATTAGTGCAGCCGAGAGCCACAGGACCAAGAGCCAACTGTGCAATGTGAATTTTTGCCACACAGCACATCTTTCAAATTAGCTGGTTGTGCACTAAGCGATAACCTACAAATACTAATAAAAAGTATTAAAGGGCCCATTTCATGCTTACTTGACTGTTTTGAGCTTTCTGTCATATTTGACTCTTGTTTTCTTGTTAAAAATGTACCAACATTGTATTTAAATTCATTCATACATTTGCTCTTATGCTGAGGTGCTGATCTTCTCAGGAGCTGAAAATGCTTTTTTTCTTTTCTTTGTAGATTGGTGAATAAACACAGTCTTTCTACTTCCCACTGTTTTCAAGGTAGTAAGGTATCCTCAGAACAGCACTTCTGTAGCATTTTAATTGATTGTCATTGACTGCAAAGCCAAAGTTATTTGAAGGAGACTGCAGAAGTGCCTCCCACCACCTGTCCTTGAATCATACTCATCACTTAACACGCCAGGAGAGGATTTAGTTTACCTCTTTCTTATTGGTGATCCCCGTCAATCGCCTTGTCTTGACTAGTTAAGACCATTCCTGGGAAAACAAGGCCAATGTCTATTTCTCTGCTAAACTGTAACTTAAAGCTTCATGTGCGTTGCATTGGGGTTAGCTGCAGAGTGGAGTTTAGCTGGAGGCCAGTTAGCTTGTGCGGCAAAGTCTTTGAGTTTTACAAGAATTTCACAAGAGTCGCCTCTTCAAACAGACACTGGGAGCGCACATACATTTCAGTTGACATATTGTTGGTACTCATTTCTATCAGTATATGTTTAACATAAAGATTGATTATGGCCTTAACTATTACTCCTGCTATGGAATGCAGGAAATGAAAGATATTTTGTATGTATTTTTATCACAGCAACATTATTGAGCAATAATCTTGTGTATCATGCACAATCACACAGATTTGTCCAGTTATTTTTTGTTGGGTATAAGGTCAGTGCACAGGGGCACGTGTGTTGCCAGCGCTATCCTTCACTGGCCTGCACTGGCTGCCTGCCTGTGAGTGCAGTAGAGGAGTATGCCACAGGGAGGGGAGGCCCTACACAGGAACTCAATAATAACTTTCAGCAGTCTAGCCAGGAGGCTGGAAGCCCAGACTGCGGCTGTTCCCTCCAATGAACACTCCTCCCTCCGCTTGGCCCGGGCTCCTCCCCCTCCCCCCTCCTGCTGGCCTGTGTCTGCTCCACAGGACTGATGCATTCTGCAGACAGGCCAGCGCTCTTAAAGAGACACATGCACACATTTTTATCCCCTGAATCACTGCAGTGGACCTAACGCAAGAGCTAAACCATTATTTCTAAGTCATCAGAAAACTTGACTTTTTACTTCACATTTTTTACAGTCTTCATTACTTTAAATGTGTTTCCTTAATCACAAAATAACATTGCAACCTTTCCTGCTAACATTTTATTGAAAAGTAGGCCTAAGTTAGTAAATATAACCGCTATTGATGCATGCATTTTTAATAATTAATAATATACTGTACATTCATGCTCATGTTCTACTGTGTACAAAATGTCACAGTGTCCCTGAGTATATGCAGACACTACAATATTCATGTCAGGAGTTTCAGACCAACAGATCAGGCCTAATTCTAATAAAACAGTCGACCTAAATGTTTGCAAGCCTGTGATTGGTTGGCCAACATTTAAACGTGCAAGCTAATAAAATCTTAGTCCTCATAACTTTAGTCATTCATATATCATACCTATTGAAATATACTATTTCAGGATGAAACTGTTTTTCTCAGATGCTAGAAATAGAAAAATAGGTGTTGTCCCTTTAAGGCCGATGCAGTATGGAAGTGGATGAACAAGACCAAATATGCAAGAGCCTCTCAGCGAAATCTCAGTGTGGGATTCTTTTTTACTGCGGCTGCTTTTGAAGGTGCCTTTGATGCTTTCATTAAACTTTGTCAAGTACAATCACCTCTCTCCTTTTCCAGGCTCGGCTGCTGTATTTTGAAAGCATTATAATGATCATTTTTGGAGGCACTCCAATAAAGTTAATTCATAATAAGGTCCCACTATAGCACTATGGCTGCTTGCTTGCTATATAAATGGCCATGCATATGTAACCCTACACTGCTCTGTGGTGTCTGCCCAAGTGTGAGAGAGACACATGGCACCAGTTTTCATCCATGACTTTGTTTGCATCCAGTAAAAAGTCAAAGGTTGTCCAAAATGGCCGCTCTCGCAGTGTAAGTAAATGGCCGATGAGATGTGTGTAAAAAAGCCAGGCATGTTAACTGGTTGAAACCCTGTGTGTGTAGGACTGAGAGGTCTACACCACAGTGAAGGAAACGATTAAAAATTTAATAGAGCTGAGTGACACAGAAACCTACAAGGGCGTGCCTGCCAAACACACTCTCATTCTTTGGCTGTCAGCAATTTTCCTCCCTTCATATACTATACTGTACCAGACACAGTCAAGGGGCTAGGAACCAGTACACTGTGTGCATGGAAGACTAAGCAAAAATGCTTAATAAAACAATGAGAAATCCATTTGGTAAAAAATGATAGACCAATGTGGCTAAAACCAGTACACTGCATTTTTAGGGCCAAATAAAATCTGCAGATTGCCATATCTCTTTTTTTGTCTAAGAAAAATGTATACATATATTTTCTTCAAATTATGATAGTCTTGAACTGCACAAAATATAGACATGTTTTGTAAAGTCAAATGTATTCAGTATTTATGCAAAGCTTTGTTTATCTGGTGGCGTTGTATAGTTCAATTTAATCAGAGTATGTTTGTGCTGCCCCTTGAATTAGGATTCTGCTAAATGTGTTTCCTAGTATACTTTGTCTAATCTGCATAGAATGAAATATATAATTGCTGATTTCTTAGAAAAGCCATGGATATAAAAAAAAAAATTACCCCTGAAATGAGTAATAATGAATGTTGTACAATTATTACTATTAGGTCTGTAGGTGGCTGGAGTCAGCTTCATTCAGCCTGAAGCACGCTACATTCTGGTCTATGCCTAGTCGCAGGGCTGACAGACAGAGACATACACTGACTACCATTCATTCACACTATCTGTTGAAATGCAGTTGAGCAACTCAACAATTACCTTCCATGTTTTGTTTATGTAACAAACACAGTACTACTGCACAAACTAAGCATTTCAAAGCATCTAAAGGGTTAAGATATCTGGGCTGCAGCATAACAAAAGATGAAATCTCTATGGGAGGTATCAGTGCCAGAGTCAGCAGAGCAACCAGGCCTCTGCAATGATAACCCCATTCTGGAAAACCTATAAGACCATGCAGCATCTAGTTACAGATGAACAAGCCAGCCTTCAAAACTGGGAAAGACATCCTGCTCCAACATATCTTTAACTCTCCAGAGTGCCTTCATAACTCAAAGAAAAAAGAGGCCTCACTGGGCCCTGAATTTGATATTTTCATGGTTTAGCAGCACAGTTATTCCCACGCAAATGTGATTCACAAACATAATCAAAATCTTCTGACACTAAAAGAGTGGGAGCAAAAGGCGAACTGGTCTCTGAAAAAGTGGCTCAAAAACAATTCAATGCTTATGAGACAGTGCGGTGAGTGGTGAGTGCTTTGAGATGGTGACACATAACCCAAACAACACCAAGCCATTGAATCATAGGTGTTTACACAGCCACAACTCAGTACCATCTGCAGGGGCCCAGTCTGAGCTTCAAAATGGCCACTTCAGAATTATCAGTAAATCAATGGTATACTAGATATGGATGGCCAATTATGTATTACATTTTACTGTCACTGATGTGTTTTTAATATGATTGTTGATCACAAAAACGTTTTTCTTGGAAAAAAAAAGTGTGTTTATTTTCATCTCTGAGTGTGTTCCACCAATTTGGAAACCAGACTTTGGACACTGACCAAACCAGGTTTATCAATGGTGACTTCAGCCAAGTCTAATCAGTAAATCAATGGTAAAACATACTGGCCCAGTATATTACATCTTTATCTTGAGTGCTGCAGCCTGCACAGTGACGTCCTCTCCTTTGACCTCAAACCCTGAACTAGTCGTCACCTCCTTCACCTTACAAGGCAGATGCAGGATGAAAAAAGGCAATGAACTTCTGACCTGTCATTCAGACAAGCAAGAGGAAGCCTTTGCAGCACTGGGGGCACGCAGAGTCCACCATCCACTCTCTGTCTCTCAATGTCTCGCCCTAGCATCCAATAAACTGCCACTAAAATCCTCCTGCTTCCCTTTTTATGGCTGCCAGATGGCGGGTTTAGGCCTCTCAGCTCGCCTCTGGACTTGCCTCTCTAGTCTAGTAAAAACCAGTTGACCTCAGCAACATAAAAACTAGCTATTTATGAAAAGGGGCCTGGAACAAAACACACACAAACATCCTGCCACCAGAACAATCAAACACGTCTCATCTCCCAAAGAGCACTTTTACAAGACAAGGGCTGAAGAGGAAAAAAATGGTTCACACTCACAGGGCACATTATTAGATTCACCTGTTCTAATGCTTCTGAATGCACAGAGCTAATCATTAAATGGTAGCTACTTACGGTTAAACAAGCCCACCGAAGTTCAAACTATCACAATCAAAAGGACGTATGGCATGGCCTGGTCTGAGTGTTTCCGATACTGCTGATCAACACACAATTATTTCTGAGGTTTACAAAGAATTATCATAAAAGATAATATTGTAGACACTGTAAAAATGTCTCGTTGATGGCTTAGGTTAGAGAATAGCAAGATCGGTTCATGATGGTCAAAAGTCAATACGTAACATAGTTTTAGAGTTTTTAGAGCAGGGGTGTCCAAACTATGGCCCGGGAGCCAAATGCGGCCCGCAGAGCAATTTTTTGTGGCCCTCTCTATAATAGGCTTACCTCTCAATTGGCTCAAATGGTCTTTTTACTGCATTTGACTCTACATAATCCAAGTCCACTTTTCTGTGTGGTTATTGTTGTAATATAGAGGGAATTGAATAAACCTGAACATAAGTGGTCAGAAAACAGATACAACTGAAGGGGACTTTTGGTGAAGCGAACTCGGTCACCTCAGCAAGTGGCCCTCCTCGGTTTACATTTCTGACATGTGGCCCTCGGTGAAAAAAGTTTGGACACCCCTGCTTTAGAGTGTACAACAAATCAAACAAAATCAGTTACAGAAGCAGAAGACCCGACCAGGTGCATTTTTACTCCCACAATGACCAATCACTGTATATTTTCTCTTTTTGAGAGGCACTTAAAATAATCTTGCTGATGCCTGTGTTTAACTTCAGCAGGTTTGATATACACATTTAGAAGCAGGTTTACCTAAGGCTAGGCTGATCAGTGTGTACATGCGTTTCTACAGTGGCACTGCAGTCCAGATGGAGGAGCTACACCCAGGTACGTTTTCTGAGCGTGGAGGGCTCTTTCTCATTTGCGTGCTTTGGGTGTGAGCGCAGGACTTTGGCAGCGCCTGCACTTCTCCCAGAGAAACAGAGAAGCAAAACAAACAGAGAAGAAGCTGTCTTTTTCAGGTCCACCACAGTCTGCGGTTCACAACACACAGGTCCAGCCCTGACCCAAAACAAACACCTCTGTCCACTAGAGTCCGAGACACAAAGACACTTAAGATGCATTACAACTTTAAATAGTGGATTATATCAGTGACAGGGCTAAGAAAGTAAATCAAATTTCCCACTGATCAGAAGGTTGTGGGTTTGACTCTTCTTAGGCAAGACACTTCACCCACTATGTAAATGCTGACTGACAACCAATGTCTGCAAGGATATTACATTTCTTGACTTAATCATCGTTATATTGAAATATATAGTTTGGTGATCAAAATAAATCTACTTCCCATTTAACACATTTCTCATTTAGTAAACAGCGTCTGCTCTAACCTCTTTTCTGTCACTTCTTCTGTAGGAGTTGTGCCCTTTGACGACACACTTTTGTCCAGAGTTGTGTGTGTGTGTGTGTGTGCTGCGTGTGTGCGTGCGTGTGCTGCGTGCGTGTGTGTGTAAGAGAGTTAAAGGGAAACACATCACCTCATTATAAAAGAGCAGTCAAATCAATGCTCTCTTTTTACTGCAAATCAATTAAAGCGATTATATGCTTTCTCCTGATAACAATAATTTTCCCACCTCAAGACTCAAGCCCCCTTCACACCTCCTTCCTGGGCTTTCCTTTATTTGTTCTTTCAGTCAGAATCTACCCATTTATGTCATGACCTCCTGGCAACCCCGGGCATAGCTAGCTGCCTAAGTCATTAGGTAGTTGCGAGTGCGGGTTATTACTAGTGTGATAAAAGTTTACTGTCGCTCCGGCCGCTCTGCATGGCTGCTGTTTTACGCCTGTGTGGACCAGAGGAACAGGCCACAGTTGGGGGGTGGGGGGCATGTGGTCATTAGGGCATCGCACTAACAATACTAATACTGTTCCCATAATGGAGCGGGAGGCTCAAATGTTTATTCAGACTTTTTCAGGACACGTTAGCCAGAACTGTGGGAAAATGAATATCATGCCTATAACCATCATCCACTGAGATCTCTTTTTTTTTACTTTTCACCTAACTCACACCTGGTCTGACTATTCTTTTAAGAACTACAATAGCTACTTCTATCGTGAACTTCAGACCAAAAAGCACATGAAGTTCTGAAGTCTGCAGTATCAATGTCTTTAGCTTCTACTCTATATGTAGCTTACCTCCTTTTACCACCAAGGGTACAAACTCTACACATAATGAACACTTTGTGGACAGGTTTGTGCCCTAAGAATAGAATACCTTTAGTTGAGTTTTGCAGCGACAATAGCAGACAACAATGTGCTATCTCACAATTATAGCATATTCATTATTTTAAAATGGCCTAAGAGAACCCATCTCACTTTTTACTTTTAACAAACTGAAAATGCATTTGCTCTATGGATACTTTAGTTTTTGATATTGCAAATACGTTATACTGTACAAGCCTAACTTAGATGCTCTTGCAAGTTGGGCCAGTTGCAAAGCCTTTGCTCCAGACATAGATACTTAGCATCTGGGGCTAATAATGTATCACCAAAGCATCTCACCACATCCAAGTACACTAAGTCAAAGAAAGATGAATCAAACTGGAGCATCCCCTTTGTGGAAATATGCAGAGGGTTGAAGGGGGTTGGTCGGTGGTGGTGGTTGTCTGTGTAATGTTTTCTCCTGTGCGGCATAAGTTGTGGGCAGCCGGCGCTAACTGCAGCCTCAGCACTTTCATAGCATATTCTCTAGTTTCAAGCCAAGTAGAGAGAGGAGAGGGGGAGAACAAAGCTAAAGCTACTGCAGAGGTAATGAGGACATAGACAGTATGTGCCCTCAATAACGAGCAGTGCTGCAGTAGGCTATGATGAAGCTGAACTAGGCTTGTATTATAATGTATACACAAATTTATCGTGTTATGTTTTCCTTTTTTGTATCTGAGAGAAACTGTGAGAAGGAGTTTCCCCTGTTAAAATACAAGACCATATGATGTCATCAAGGATTTATTATGAATGACTTTTTTTTTTACTTTATTTGATGATAATGTTCAAAGCTTTGTTTGGCCAATCACATGCTTGCACAGAAGAGGAGGTGCTATTTTCAGTTGGCTGATGTTTAATAAGGTTTTTCTAATAAGAATAAGAACAATGCGTTGGTTTTATATATAATTTTTCTCAAGACTCAAAGACACTTTACAATTGCATTATTCATTCTGGCAAGCCATTTGTGCCCTGGGGGCACACTGACAGAGGGGTGGCTGCCAGTCTGTGCCTCCAATCACCACCAAACACCAATCACACAACCACATTCATTCATAGGCAATGTGGGTTAAGTGTCTTTCCCAGGGACACAACGACAGTATAAGCTCTGGCGTAATATGCCCCTAATATCGCCAGTCAAATCATTAAGGCAATATTCTAGAAATTGCATATGCTATTTATTTATTTTTTACTAACATTCAGCCAAAGTTGTAAAGTAAAAATTCAGGCATGTTTCTGTACATAGCCATAGTCTGCATATGTCCCAGGCTCAGACAGCAGATTGCAGCCCACCCCTTTTTACACTGCAGCCTGGTCTGCCACAAAATGGAAACCACAGTGTGACTGGAATTTGCTCCAAGACACTTTAGGATCCACAAAATGAGACAGTAAAACACAAAAAAGTTAACGGAGACACTTGGGTGGACAAATTATATAACGTCGTGAGTTGTTTTGTTAAATGGTAACTAAGCAATTCTTTTGTTATATTTAAGGGTAAGCGTTTAAGGGCCCTCTTTTTGCTAACTCAATTATTCATAGCTTTTAGTATTGCAGAAATTACCTGTTATTGTATTTAGTTTGATTCATGCATGTTGGAGAAATCTTTAAAAAGTCAAAATATTGCCCATTTAACCATTGAATAGCAAGTGCCTGTACCAGCAATGAGCAACAGCACAAAAATGATATGAGGACAACACAGTGGTCGGCGTGAATAGGCACTAGTCCCAGAAGTCCTTTACAGTAATTAGCAATAATTGTGGCGCTCAATGGGTCTAGCCCTGAAACTGGAACATAGTCTCCAAACTTTGATGTAATGTTAGTTCTTGCTATGGCAACCTGGAGCAGTTGGGCTTTTTAAATCTAATAAAAGTGGACGGGTCATTATGTTGTACGGGCGAGATTGTGAAAATATTGAGTAATGCAACCATCCAAAAGTTGCCCACATGAAAAAGTTGTACTAGACAAACAGACACCTCTAGAGGAAATGTCCATAAAAAGTATCGGACAAATGACTTAATTCAAACTATTAATTCATTGTGAAGAAGAGACCGAGTGCTGTGTCAGATGGCGGTGCTGACTTTTGCCGATGACACAAGCTAAAGTTTTGCCGAGGACAAACAGCCGGAGCGGTGGTGTGAAGTGTTTGGAAAGACTTACGCATGAATTGAGGAAATCCATGTTATTATTATTCTTGCAAATGGAGAATCCAAGTTTAATTTGGAAGACACACCCTTTCCCCAGAACATGTGCCAAGATCTGTGCCCAGCTTTTTCTATATAGTCTGCCACTTTACTAACACGATTACAAGGGGAGAGCGTGAAAAAAGTGCAAAAATAAACTTGGAACCAGAGAAAGGAAAAAAAAACACATCTTTCTGGGGTTGGTTTTCATTACACCCACACCCACATACACACACACACACACACACACACATACACACACACAGATACACACACACACACACACCCACATACACACACACGCAAACACACACGCACGCACAGACACACACACTTCTGAAAAAGGCCAAACAATGCTGGGTACTTTTCAGCAATTTGAAATGTAATAAATTCCTCTGGTTTTGCAAGGACTATACCTTATAAAACACAGAAGAAGACAAATATTATAGTAGCTTAGCAGTTGCAATGTGGGGGACACACAACAAAAAAAAATAAGGAATCGTTGGTATTCATATTTTTGCATAGAGAATACACTAAGGAACAAGTAAAACACACTAGACTAAAAATGAATGTAAGCTTTGTATTATTTTGTATTATTAACATAATATTGAAAATATAGTGTATTCTGTAGCTGTGCATACATTTTTGCACCTTTATTTTTTTCCTTTATAATGTTAAAATGATCTTCTTTTTTTGAGCGAACAACATAAACTAAAACATTGTTGACATCCTTCTATTTCTTGCTATGAATATATATAATATTCTGATTACAGTTGGACTCAGGCAAAACTATAAATTCCTCAACTTGCACGTACTGTTTTTGAGTGAGGCAATAACATACGTCCATGTCTGGGTAAAACATTCAAACACGATTGCGTACTTTAATTTTTGACATCTGACCTTTTTCACATTTTTGGCAGGAATTTGCCGTAAAAAGTTATGTGTGTGTGTGTGTGTCAGAGCTTGGTCCATGCCAGCCCCACCCCATTAGGCCCACTTCTACTTCTTCATGTGTTTCTACTTTAGCGATGGGGTGGAAATGACCTCAACGCAGTAAAAGATGACAGGGGTGCGAGCGCTGTTCACCAGATGTGAGCTGAGGAGGAGAATGGGAGAGAAAACCATTCGACTGAAGAATTTACTGCAAACCCCGAAGGAGGAGGCCTGTGATTGAGGGTTCGAGAGCTGCTCCAGAGGTTCCTGGTGTATCTCAGTGGCACGTCTCATCAAATACACAAACACACACAGACCAATGCACACTCACAATGCACTGTAGTAACATGCTGCTTGGGATAGTGTTAGATTTCATAAGGATCTTTGGCACAGAAATGAAACTGGGGTCATCTTGGACTGGGAATGTGGAAATGCAAAAACATTCTTAGAAGTAGAGCTGTAATATATGAGGAAATACAAAGCTAGCTTGCACTGCTTTCGAGTCAGCTTTTGGTTTTGACTAGAATATTCTGGATTGTGTCTGGACAGTTTGTTTACAAAAAATAACTCACCGAACACACTAAAAAGGCCATACATTCATACTGTGATATACATTTACTGTGAAAACATAAGCCCACGACATTTTAAAACAAACATGTATAACACTGACACGTTAGACACATTCATTAGCATTGCACGTTAGCATGAAGTGGGTTCGACTGCTTAGGCTGCATCTGTCCCATGTGGAATGTATGAATTATTCCAGAGGTAATAGCAGTCCATTGTTGGTGCGCTCATCTCTAACAAAGATGCCCATCGCTGCATGTCCATATTGAGTCCATGCCTTTCAGCGCCCCAACTGTACACAGTAACCACATAATGAGCTGCTCTAAAGAGATTAGTCGCTCCATCATCAACGCGCCACTCTAATTTTTGGGTCTTTGTTGTGGCCCAGGCGGTTCTGGCCGGGATAGAGGCGCCTGACAGGACACAGTGGGAGGAAGTGTCTTTGTGTCGGTGGCAGGTGCAGTGGAATGACAGTGGGGTTTTCTGCACAGCGCTGGATGTGGGCTGATTCTTACTGTTACTTCTTTTCAATACCCAGATGCTGCATCGTGGTGAGAGGGCTTGAACCATGTTGTAATTGGTTCAACTTGGAGACCTTTTAAGAGGGTCTGCATAGTAATTTCAGTCTGTATGTGCTGTACAATTGACAGTAAAGCTTTGAAAACTTTGAACTTAAGAAGAAGTCTCTAGTATTTACTGTATACAATTCTCTGACGTTTTTATCACGAAATCTGAAGTATTTTTCAAAATAATTATACTACAATATTTATTTCAATCATCTTCTTCAAGCTTTTTCCCATTAGGGGTCGTGGGTGTCTGGAGACTATCCGACACTACAACATTAACAAAAAAAAAGTCTGTGTTTTCCCCTGCCTCTCCTCAGCCCTCTGTCCTGGTCTCACACAAACCAAGTATGAGAAATATAAAATTATAAAAATAAAAACAGATGTGAATATAGAACTAAAACATCAGCTTCTCACATTATTCCTGATAGAGATATTTCTTAATAAATAAAGGATGTATTGACCAATCTGAGCGCTCCTGCCTTGGGAAATCGTGTGATTGGTCAAAAAAATCACCCTGCCTCTAAAACAAAAACCCTAATACAGCCCACAGAGGGTCTCCAAGTCAGATTTCTCAGATGTGCTATATTTTTGCTATGCTTTACTTTTAAGTGAGTAATTATTTTTGCTCAAATAAAAAGTTAAAAAACAGGTACAAAGGCAGCTTTAAGACACGTGTTATATATAATTTTCTGATTGGTTAAACGTACATCCAATTTAATTTTTCTGTTCTGAAAATCCAACAGAAATTGACAGGGACTCGACTAATTCTTTGTATAAAAAATATCAATATTTCAAATGCCTGGTTTGGTTAGGACAGATGGCCCGATCACATTATCATCTTTGGCTATCTCACATTTGACAAATACAAGGTTACAAGTGAATTGATTATCTCCACAATACGTGTTTGTTTACTGTTATGGACATATTTTCCATACAAGCTGTCATATAACTGTCACATGGCTGCATGTCACAGCACGTCTTTGGTCTTTTGCTCAAAGGTGAAGTGACCTTGCAGTAAAACTCTGGTCTTTGTGGAAGATTAGGGGTTTTGGATGCCAAAGCAGAGGTGATTAGTACGTTTCTGATGATAATCTGAAAAGCAGCTTGACGTTTTTTAAGATGTGCAAGAAGACATCTTCTCTTGACAGCCACCATACAACGCTCAAGTTATAATAGTCTTGTTGTTATAGGATAAAGGCTGGGCCTGCTCTATTTCAAGCCATGGCTGTCTATGTCTGCACTTGTTGACTGGTTGCAAATAAAGCCAGATGATAGTAGACGCCACAAGGGAAGCGGACAGGCAGCATGGTGAGATCAGCGCAAGGGCCACCTTTGTCTATATAAGACACCTGCATAAAAGGGCCAAGGGGGGGGGTCAGATTCATCTGCACCAGCATCCCCAAATGTGAAATGACAGGTCTATGGATACAGCATGGAGAACAGGGCGGGGCCGGCAGCACACATTCATACTATGCCGTTACACACAGAGCTTCTATGGACTCATCTCATATTGTATATACAGAACTGTGTTTGCCTGGGTTTATATACATGTAATATGAGTCCTCAGATACTTACATTCATGCGTTTTTATCCTGTTCAGTTTAAATAGCTTCTTATTGAGCCCATCATTGTCTTAATATACTCTTTAGAATAATATACCATAACAACCTCACCTTTAACCAATGTGTACTTGACACTGGACTTAAATGATTATCTCATTTGTTCAACAAGCAGCAATAGTATCAAACTTATGACTTCATCCAGATGGGTAAAATCACTATCCCTGAATGAAATAAGACATTACCATGGAAAATACCAGAAATATTTTACTGAATGAGACAACAGACAAAACTACCATGTTCGCAGAGGAAGCTGGGATCCCTCCTGACCAGATGATTCTTCGAGGACTGTACAGGGAGTGACTGTGACAGATCCTGGAGTGACTGTAAAACTCAGAATAAATAACTTGCTGCAATTGAGAGTGTGCTAGGACAGCTGTGGTGAATTCATTTGATACGGGCGCCTGCTGACAATGCTGCACTGCTCTGTCTCTGCAAGGAAGCATGTTGAGCAGCCCCCAAAGAGCACAGAACAGGGGGGACCGGAGAGGGTGTTTTTTATTCGCTCAGAGTAATTGTTCTGGCTACAACCCAATGCTCTGACCTCTGCACACTATGAGAAACAAATGGAGAAATAGGCATAGGCATAGGCATAGGCAGCCAAAATTTGAGAGTTTTTTACTACTCAAGACTTAATAAGATTTTTTTTTTACTACTCAAGACTTAATAAGAATTTAGTAAAAAAAAAAAAAAAGATAATTCTCAATTCTGGTATTTTAAACTAAGAACTGCGTAAAATAAATGATAAATCTATTATGTATTTACATTTGTAGAAAAATTGAAAGTAAAGATCTTCGAGATGAGAAAGTGCACTAACAGTAATTGTTTTGTATAAAAATAGGAGCAAAATGTGGATCCCACTTGAGTTTATAAAAAGAAGATAGAGGCTGGTTATTAGGTCGTCTTGACAAAACTAACTCTACAGTATTGTTCGAATAAAATTGCATTCTTAAATTGCATCTTCCCCAGATGAGGTCCACACAGTTATTTTTCGATAGTTTAGAAATGTATAAATGTTTAGAAAGGTCACCAAATAACTGACCACGGTGCCCACTACGATGTTGTTCCAGATCTACATACAATGGCTGTTAAAGTTTGTATTTACTATCAATTTAACGTTCAAAAATATTTAAGTCAATTTACCTTAATGCACACACACTTTCTTTATCTTAATGTGAAAAGACATAACCAACCTACCACTGGAGGAGACATTATTTAGCTGTGCAAGTAGACATTACCAGTGCTGAACCAGTCAAGAAACTCATACAGATACTAAAGCCTACATTTTAACATCCCTTCTTCTCATCTTCTATTCTGTGATAAAAAAAATGAAAATCCTTCAAACACAAAAAATGTCACAGAAATTCAAGGTTATTTTTTTAGCCATAAATGCACTATTGTAACTTCATGGACAGTAAGTATTATTCTTCATCTCTAAATGCAGCCCTCGCAGCCATGGAGGAGAAGAGCATGTGCGATGGCGTATGTAGGCCAGTCTGCGTGCAGCTCACTCACAGTGGAGGTGGAGATCTAAGTATACTGCATCGTGACGGGGGAGTGCTGTAGGACATCTCCACTGAGGACCAGGGCCTGTGTGTGTGTGTGTGGAGATACAGTAGTATGTGTAGGACTAAACCAGGTCCGAACCAGGTCTAAAGCCTAAATCCTGGTCTACGGAATGTCTGAATCAGGACTAAACCAGGTCTGAATCAGGTTTTTTGGTCTTTATTGGACTCAAATGAGCCCGTATCCAGGTCTACAGCAGGTCTAAATCAGGACTAAACCATGACTAAATCAGGCCCAGGAACACACTAAAACAGGATAAAATCCAGACTACGGTGTTAAGGTCTTTATTGATCTAAACTGAGCCTAAATCCAAGTCTACAGCTTAAACCAAATCTTAACCAGATAAAAACCAAGTCTAAACTGTGCCAAACCCAGCACTAACAAGTACTACTGCGTACCACTAGCCGAACCACAATCTGAGAACCACATTGGTCTAGTCACAACATGGAGGTCAAAGAGTAAATGGAACCTACTGTATGAAAAGAGGTCTATAGAAATCTGTGTGTGTGTGTGTGTGTGTGTCAGCCTGTCTGTGTTTTTGGCGTATTCTTTAGACCCACCAGCCAGCGCCGGAGAGAGCACCAAGTTCTTATTTAGCACAGGAAGAGGAGCTCTGCTTAGCAACCGCAGCCCGCCCTCCAATCACAGGCAATCACAGACTCCAACCGTTTTTTTGAGCGTGGCCTCCAAATGTTTAGGTACCTGCCCACGCGCCCAAAAACATCGACATAAATATGCTATAAGCAGCAGACAAAAAGTCAATTCAACGCCACTCAAGTGTCTGTTCAGTCTCCACCGTCTCGTGAACTCCAGTCAATTCAAAAGTTAATCTAAACCATCCTAATCCCTCAAATAAATTATGCATATCCCAAAGAGCCAGCCATGCTCTCTACAAATCTGTTTTTTACCCTCTCGTACTGTAAAAGCACTTGACACAGAGACCGACCATGTTCGTTGTGAGTTGAAGAGATAGCAGGTTACGATTATGATCTGCTAGTCATCAAAAACAGGAGGCACGGACACGATTTGGACCCGAACAACAATGTCTGAATGCCGAGCAGTCTGTTTGGCTTTAGCCGCGTGAGCTAATCCTCCCGATAGCTTTGGAGGTGGTCGGTGGGCGGACTGGTAGGCGTAGCAGCATGCAGGTTTGTCATATGGCACCAGCAGGGCATACTTCTGGTCTGGCTGGAGCACCATTAGCACCATCTCCAATGTGGTCTAACAGTTTGGCAGCAGAGAAGAGCAGGTCATTAAGAACAAACACACAAAGAATCATGAATATTCATTCAAAGAATCTTGAATAGCAATAGCAAATACCCACAAAACAAAATAGTATGCCAAAGTAGTAAAAACACAGTAAATTATCATATATAATGTAAATTTAGATTTGTATTTATTGAATCTTTTTTGGGGGGGTGTCTGGATTTTCAATTTTCTGTTTAATTCAATGTATATTTCTTTCCTGACAGTTTCTTGCGTTATCTTTGCCAGATTGAATACTACAGTGTTCTTGTTTTTCTCTCCAGAAACTGAATTGGTTTGATTGCACTGTTCATACAATACATACCCCCCAAGATATCTTATTCATGCTCTAATTAGAAAATTCCACAGGGACTGGTAAATTGTGAGGATGCTTTGAATGGGATTTGAGATATAATGTACTACAAAATATTTTTAGCAATTGGTAACTTGATTATAAACAAGGAAAGTACAATTTTGCGTTTTACTTCATTAATATTGTTATAACTACTTCACTGTAAATAACACAGACGGGTAAATGACAATTTTATAATATTTTTGAATAGAAACATTACTGCAGATCCTTTGAATGGTCTTTAAAAGATGTACTTGGTGATGACAATGATGGTTTTGATGTGCGCAGTGGTCTCTCTCTTCATTCCTGGAGTTATGTAGGATTATGTGGAGTTTAAAGCCCCTTGACTGCAGCAGCTTATAGTCGCTCAGCCGACAAGCGGACACAGACAGCAGGATTTCCTGTATGTAGTCGCTTGGTACCAGATGGGCCTGACTCTTAATCACGGAGCACAAAATGAGGAGGTGATCGAGGAGGAATTGATGATGATTGTGGAATAACACTAACCCAATACAGGCATCTGCTCAGTGCAAACTAACCCAGCAACTGCAGCCTGCCTCAGAGACATATATCATGACGATCTCATAATCTCTGATCAGAGCTGATAACCTGTGTTATCACAGAGGATTTATACAGGACAGAAATTACACCTATTACGCCTTACTCATTCTATTAGACTAAACTGAGCATAAATCAGAATAATCCAGGTACAAACCAGGACTAGATCAGGTCAAAATCAACACTGATAAGCTGCCTGACCACTTGTGCACCACAGTAAAAACCAGAAACCAGGACAAAATGTGGTATAAATCAACAGCGATAATCTCCCATACCTCATACCTTTATGATTATTTTTTACCAATTTTGAACCAGGTGAAGCTAAAACTATGCCACCTGAGGAAAAATGTGGCATTGAGGCAAAGATGATTTTTCATCTTAAATGCAAAATGTATGTATTTTTTGTACAGTTTTGGCCTGTTCTGCATGGGGTGTGAATACGTTTCTTTCAGCAAATGGCATGTTTTAGAGTGTGCATACTCCAGTTAACGATTATTCAATAACTAAATTAGTTGACGATTATTTGAATAATCGATTAATCACGATTAATCTGATGAGTTGTTTTAGCCCTGCTCTAAACCAAGGGATAAAAATGTATACAAGTGTCCCATTTACTGGAGCTAAAATAAGGCTAAATCCACATCAGCATCACATCAGCGTTGATAATCACCTTCATCACTTACACAAGACGGAGTTCACACCGCACTGTGTCACCAAGGGTCACACAAACGAGAATAAATCACTGATCAAATTGTGTATTCATGATGTACAGTATATCAATCTAGAAATGACAACAGTTTGGCAATGTACTGTATACATGTACAGGCAGGGTGACGTAAGTAACTCTTTTGCCTAAAGCTGAATGAAAATTTCAAATTGCAAATTGAAATCCTTGCTAAAAAATAGTTTTGAACACAGCAATAATGTGAAAATTTTTAACATTATTGTATGTCTAAATATAGAAATGCCACAAGCTATGAGGAATTTTAATGATAGAATGTTATTTGTTATGTTATTATTATTTATTAACTTTTTTTGTTGCAGATTTCACTGAAAATTTTTTGATTTTTTTAAAACTCCATAATAGCAAATAAAACAGGTCAGTTTGTGATGCTTTTGATCACTGTAAAATAAAACCTGATACATTTATGGACAATTCATAACATTACATTTATGATGCCATTATTTCAAATCCATTAATTTCAAACAAGGACTTTTCGGTGGAACAATGTATTAGCCTGATTATATTATCTCATTATGTCTGTCTATAAAGACTATTGAATCTGTGCCTGGCGCTCTCTCTTTCCATCAGACATGCAGACACCACTCCAGGCTCCAATCTGTCTTTGGGCTTATAACCAGGAAACCAATGACATGGCAAACTCACACAGTCTGATTTCCCACCCCGCGACATCGCCAGAGCTTACAGGCCAACACTTCAGCTCGGCACTAACCCCCCTAAAAATAAAAAAGAAACAAAGAGAAATGGCCGCACTTCACAGCCCCTGAAAGCTCGGGACAAAACAAAGAAAGGCGGCAGGTCTTGGGCACACATCACCCGTGACAGAAACCCAGCTGACACTCTTTTAACATGGGGTCACCTCTGGAGGCACACAGGCTGGACCCTTGGGACATCCCGCGATACCCCCTTTGCCTTGACACTAAGTCCACACACACCCTCCACTTCATTTGGACCAAGGCTTTGGTGGTGATCATCTGGGGGGGCTGGTCAGTGGTCAGTGCTTGGGGACTTGACTGTTGGTTGAAGGACGGGGGTTGGGACCAATGACCAATGATCTCGGCAGGGACGCTTCCCAATTTTTTAATATGGTTTTGACAATTAGTGTTTAATCAACTAATAATAAATGTAAAAAATATGGATTATAAGATTTTTAAGGATGGTGGAGATTCATGGTCAGTCACATTCTGCATTCTGCCACTTGAAGCTGAAAGTTTAATCAGAGAAAACCACCACATTTATGCATCTAAAATCCCTAAGTGTTAGATTGAAGCTAGTGTTTTTGCATCCAGGCGTGTGGGTGGGTGGGTCTGAGATGCTTGTTGGCTGGGTCATTGCTGAGCAGACAGGCCCACAAAGAAGCACAGAGATGCACCCTGTCAGCTCTCAGGGCGTCCCGGAGGTCAGTAGACAGATGGGAATGGAAATGAGCCGGCAGTGAGCTCATTTTAATCTGGCCCACGCAGCTGATCCAGTCATTACACTCGCCTGTTTACATGCAAACACGTATCCTCCACATACATGTATACAGAGACACACGTGAGGATGGATTTGGCACAGTTATATTTTCCTTCAATAGTGTCAAAAAACTTATTAAAAACTCACATAGACATACACTAGACTGGTTTGCTTCACATTTTGGCTGCTTATAACATACTAAATGATTGCAAATACCTACTTTTGTCTGCACTTCCATTGTCTGTTGGTCTATTCAGTTTTTAGTCACCATTTAGCCAATATTACCAATAGCCAATTTCACAAGCTTGTATTTTTGGGGGGGGCTACTAAATACTTTATTATACACTGACTTGCAAACACCTACATTTCTCTGCACTTCCATGGGCTATTGGTCTATTCAGTCAACAACAAATTCAACAATTGTATACATTATGACCAATAGTGGACTCAGATACTGGCTTTTTATTCAACTGCAACCACAAACGTTTACTCCTGGACACATAGTTGATGGGCTTGCCACAGATTTGAGCCTAAAATGTGATATTGTGAACAGAACAATGGGGGGATGAGAAATTCCATAAATTGGCCTCAGCTGATTGGCTTTAATATCCTTTCCATTAAAAGGGTCCAGGCCGTCCTCCTGAGTCCCGTTCACTCAGTCAGATGATTGATCGCACTACTTTTACGGCTAATGCTACAAAATATTTGACTTGAAGAAAAACAAGCTGTCAGAAGTCTGCCGATCCGGTTTAGGGGGTATTTTCAAGTTGTCAATGCATTTCTTTATTACATTTGTAGTGGATAACTGTTATAAAAAGGCAGGTGTTATTGTTAGGGACTATGACATGTATGCACAATCCAAAATGTTAAACTGAGAAGGTGGCCAGCTCTGGCTATGTCTGCATACACAGCCTGAAAAATATACATTTTGAGTTGAAAGTATACTGGTGAATTGGATAAAGAAAAGCCGGAAGCTACACTGATCTTATAGTAGTTGGTGGTGTTGGGAATGGGACACAGAAAATTACATTTAGCATGAGCACAATAACACAGTATTGCCCTCAAATGCCATTTCATTTCAATCCAGACTCTTTTCAACCAATGTTTGTTATCTGCCCACTGTATATCCCTCCATCCTTTATCAGACAGCCATCTGGTCAGTGTGCTGGCTGGACACCGGGGCGTGCAATTGGCCGGTTTGAAAAGAATGGGGGAAGGCCGACGGGGTCAGTGTGTTTGGGGTTGAGGTCAGGGGTCACGGCCCTTTGACAATACGTGTCAAGGCCTGGCTCACAGACCACGCATCTTCTGAATGAGAGTCTGCAGCCTCCTTTCTGCAATCTGCCCTCGTTGCACATTTAGGATAAAGTCCGGATGACCAAAAGGCCTGGATGTGATGCAGAACAGACACAATGCTTCACAGGGCTTGGTCAGTTCTCATGTTGGAATTAAACTATTTCAAACATGACGCAACAAAAAAAAAACATTACTGCAAGACAAATGGAAAACAGCAATATAAAAAAATCCTTGGTTCACGCCCCCAACCCCCACTGTCCCCGGTAACAACATGACAACCAGCATGTTTATGTAAAAAAAAAAAATCAATCTGAACCAATTCACTTCCAACATAATACTAATAGCATCAAAGCTCTGAGTTTGCTCCCAACAGACGAATTCTCTTGTTAAACATTATCCACATTCCTTCTGTCTATTTTTTTATGCTGTTTGTTCGAAGCACATGCAGCCAGTGGCACTTAAGTGGACCGTTTCAGAATGATTACTGGCCACCTTTACAGGCCATGTAGACCAACAGACAGAAAAAAGTGACTTGATTTTGATGATTTTTTTCACTATTGCAAGTCATAAAACACAAATTGCAAAACTGAGCAACCATCAACTATGACGCCTGCATGATTTGGTGACTTGGTCCGAAGCCAGTGCCTGTCCAAAGCCTGGATGATTAAGGGCATCTGGTTTAAAACGTTTGCCAAATGAAATATACATATGACTACATGCTTGGAGCCAGATGATTTGCTGTGGCAACCCCAGAAGTGGAAAGCCAAAAAGAAAGGCAGCACTGAATTAGTTTGCTCCATTATTATTTTTGTCCAGCATTATTGAATATTGACCAACCATACAGACCAGCAACCAATGGGAATGCTGTTAACTTGAGACCTGCTTGTTTTTCGAGATTTTGAAAGCTCACTGGTACACACTAAATGTATTCATCCATTAAAATCCATTTATAAAGCCTAAATAACATAAAGTGGCATCTCTGAGCATGTTCCTCTCACTGCTACTGAGTCTAGACCAGGGGCCTTACATACAGCCTTCGAACGGACCTCAGTGAAAGATATGTCGATGTGGAGTTAACTGGTTACTGCAGGTTATAACAACATGAGTGAGAAATTGGCAATATTTTATCATTTAAAAAATATGAGAAAATTCTTGGCGGGCCGGATTACAAAGCCCAAATGCCCGAATGTGGCCCCCGGGCCGCAGTTTGCCCACCCCTGTTCTAGACAGATGATAGGGGCTGCTCTTTCTTATTAATAAAACACAGTGACATCAGAGGGAGAGGGCTGAGGCACACTGATAACATTGAGTTTTAGTTTCATGGGTAAGGTGAGCCAAGCCCCTGTCCCACCAGCGAGCCTGCCATGCACCACTGTCCCGTTCCTTTCAGCAGCCCGGCCTGTCAGTCTGATGTATGGGGGGAGCACTTGTGTGCAGCTCCCTTAGGACATTAGCCTGTCTGCTAACTGGGACACAACTGATAGTGCACCCTCCCCACCCAGCCCAGCCGCGCCACTGTCCATTACAAACGCTCCAAAGACTGTCATGCACTACATCTGAATGAGTAGGATTTGGGAGAATATATGGCTTTGGGTGATACATGGGGACCTCCTGGCTGCAGAAATTAGCCACAGGTGTACTTGTGTGTAGAAGGTGCAGAGGATTGTCAAGGGTCTGGATTCAGTTTTGGGGGAACATCAGATAAATCATGACTATCTTGAGCATGAATATAAATCAGAAATCAAAGACACTTCAACATAGATTCTGCTGCACCTCACCTCACATGTCTTGTATTAATTCAAATCACAGAATGGTTGATCCTACTTTCCGCGCTTACTGTATTTTTCCACACACACCGTTTCCTACTTAGTGTATGCTGTTTTTCATCTCTTCTATTTTTCTTCCTACCCACTTTCCTTCCTCTTCACACTTTTTTTTAACTTGAACTGTGATCTGTCCTTATTTGAGTTCCTCTGTGTTCTCTACTCGTTCTTACCTTGACTATTACTCCCTCTCTACCGAGCAACTTCCTTCACACGTCCTACTTCCCATACTCTGTCCAATCCACTCTCCCTTACTCCATTGCAACATCTGATTTCTTCCTCGTTCCATATTTGTACATTTTCCTGAAATTCCATCCTACTTCCTTCCTTCCTTCCTCAGATTTATTGGATTACTTCCACCACTTTGGACTTCCTCTCTCACCTTCTGTTACAACATTATGATCTCCAATAATAAGCTCCTATTATCTCGTTTCCGGTCTGAGTTTTTGGTTGAGTTTCAGACCGATCCTCGTCATTCCTCCTGCCTAGACTGGTCCAGCACCAGATGACTTGTCCACTCATTAGCACAAGTCCCACACAACAGCTGCTGTATAACAGGGAAAAAGCCACCTCGCCTCTGCTGCCTTTGTCCCCTTCCAAGACCCCTCTGACCTGACCAGGTGATCTCGAGACAGATCACCAGGTCACAAATATTTAATTTTTTTAATGTATTTTTTGAATTGAAGTTTTGGATTGTTATGATTTTTTATACCTTTTAGTCCTTATTTTCTTCAGTTCTGTTTTTTTCTGCTCATTCATTTTTAGTAGTGGGCGATTTTATTAAAGCTGCACTACCTGATTTTGTGTGGGGGAAAAAATGCTGAGTGAATGCACCTTTTACCCTCAACGGCATCATACGCTTTCACAGACCAAGATGTGTGACAATAACGAGCAGCGGACTGGAGTTAAACAAAATAAAAACATAAAAAAGCTGTGATTAAACTGTGAATTTTGAAAAAAAAATTTTTTAAAAAGAGCTTCCTCACACTGTTCCTGATAGATTCTAGTTCTGAATAGATAATGAATTTATCGACCAATCAAAGGGCTCCTGTCCCGTGGAAGCGTGTGATTGGTTAAACATTTCCCTCACTCGCTCTAAAATAAAAACACCACAGAGGACCTCAAAGTCATTTTTTTTTTTCTCCGACAATTCCGGTTAAACTGTTAAACTATTGACTGAGGAATTATTTTTGCTCAAATATAAGGTAAAAAAATCAGGTAGCAAAGCTTTAAACTAATTTTTTGTCTTACACAGAAGACAACGGATATCAATTCAGACGACTTAATGTATTTCCCTTTTTTATTTATATTAACACTGGCATTGTTACAGTAAACATAATGCAGTGTAGCACGATTCAACAATCCACGCATCATGATGGCATTTTAATTGCCATATAACACACAACACTGAAGAAGCTAACTTTACTTAAAAACACTCAATTTGCCGATAGATTTTTGGAAGTAAGGTTACCATGTCTGATATTACAGTATTTGTTTGTCTAGTTCCTACCCCCCTCACCTGACACCCCCACATCACTACAGCACCATCTCATCCTCCACCAACATTCATCTCCATATCCCAAACCTCATTAGAGCTTATCCTGGTCCCCACCTTGTGCCATGGTTTGACTCCCCACCCCCTCCCTGCTCACACACACCAATAAAACATATCATCAGGATTCATTTATCATGGGCCAGATGCCCTTGGGTAACCCTGGGGGGCAGGGGCTGATGGGAACTTTGAGGGGATAGACAGATATGTGAGCTGGATGCGAGTGTATGGGCTGTTTGACAGGACATGTGATTTGAATGAATAAAAACACTGGAAACATAAAAGTCAGACAGTGGAGACCAATGACAGGGAACCTTCCTCAAATTAAACATAATGAATGTAGATCCTGAAGCAGACGCCCGGGGCTGTTGAAACATCCACAGAAACAAACACAACTCACCACACGAGTGACAGACCAACATATAACTAGCACAGAGAGTGGTAGATAATAACAGAGTGAAGAGAGGACTTACTCTGCACGCTTTATTGGACAGTTTGCCGCTCAGGTCAAATTTTCCTTTTAACTCTTTGAGGAGCTGCTCCAGGTGAGTCTTCTCCTCCTTGTCGGTGTAGTCCAGGTCCAGGAGCACGTAGGCCCGCCAGTTGGCCGAGTCGAAGCCCCAGTGCACTGTCCGGTTCTCCAGCCTCTTGTGACTGTGAACTACAAACTTGTGAGGGGGAAACATGAGCCTGCAGTCCAAGCACTGAATACACGCGGCGCTGGGGCTGCTGTACAGTTCTGGTACAAACAGCCCTTTGCAGCGGCCGAAACACTCGTGGTACACTTTGAAGCTGTTCTCGGTCCGCTCCAGCTGCAGAGAGCCCAGCTCCTTGTTGCAGTGCGGGGGGTACGAGCCTCCGTAAATGAGCGCGTTACACAGGCGCTCCGCGTCTGTCTGCGTGATGAGCCCACAGGACGGCGCGGAGAAGGGCAGGATACCCACCACTTTGAGGATCTCCAGCTGGTCCGCCGTGCAGCGGGAGCAGTAGATGTGGAGGTCGTCACACACGGAGTTGATCTGCTGCAGAGAGAAGTCTCTCAGGACGCTGTTGAGGATCTGCGGCAGGCACAGGCGCTTCTCTCCGCCGACCACGAAGCACGAGATGGGCTCTCGCTCGAGTACAGTCTCGCACCTCTCAGTGGAGCGGTCAGACGGGATGAAAAGTGGCCCGGACATGACCGGTGGGGTCTGTGCCGGCAGAGCGAGCACGAGCTCGGCGGGTTTTCCGTCTTTCTTGTACAGAGAGTCCTGGTTCCAGCGCGCAGAGAAGGCGGCTGGTCCGCCCAGGGAGCGCATGGAGCTTAGGTGGAACTGCTGCAGAGTTTGTTGAAGTCCGGGATGAGGCTGGAAGCTTGCGGCCTCCATGTTTGTTTCGCTAGCTCGAAAAACTAGAGTTGAAAAGTCAAAATGAAAGCAGAAATTGACTAGGATAGGGCGTCCTCAGCATCCGGCCATACGCTCAATAACGCACATTTCCATGTCACTGGAGAAGCTTCCTAGCGCGTCCATTCAGAAAACGGAAGACTCTCAGACTCAGGGCTGTTCTTGTCCGCGGATAAAATTAAAGTCGACAACTGCTGTTCCCAAAGTCGCGTTATCCAAAGCGCAATCACCGGGTTATGTGTAGTTTTACGCACTCCCAAGAGCGCTCGAAATACGGCTTATCTGCGCCGTCTGGCTCGGTCTGTCTCCCCACTCAATGTGTGAGCCTCTCTCTCCCTGTCTGTTTGTTTGTGTCTGCTTCAGTCATTGAATCCCAGCCAGGAATGTGACTGACTCCCCGGGCTGGCTCTTCCCTGCGCGAGCTGCTCCTCCCTCTGCTCCATGGCAGCTGCACATTAAAAAAGCTAAATCCATCCGAAGCGAGCAAAGGGTGGAGCTAAAGAAAATACAGACTAGCCTACTAAAACAGAGAAAATTGCAACTTCTCATTCGTTTGTTCAGGCTTCCGAGAAGAGATTGTTTTAGTCCGAAAACTTCAAAAACTTTCAACCAAAAGTAAACTTAGGTTCAAGTTACTAGCACAGGCCTATAGCCTCACCTAAATATTACCGCGGTTAGCCTGACGCTGAAGGTATTTCTGAAACTCTAAGATTCTTTTGTAAGAGTCAAGTTTTGTATACAGTCAAGCTTTAAAAAGAAAGCCCTCAAATGTCTCAAACTGGCTAGGCCTACATATTTACAAACTGCCCGTATAAAGTCATGTTCATAATCATGTATTTACATTTTTTATACTATATTTTACCTGATTCAGTATTAGTCAAAGTCAAACGGAAGTGGAGAGGCCTGCTTTTACAGTTTACGCTTAAACTTTCGTAACCACAAGGAGGCGCCAAACATCAACTGGATTTTGGTCCTCAATGATAAAAGAAAACCACGCACATACAGAACAGGGACAGTTTCTTCACAACTTTATTTAAACGTAAAAATAATTAAAAAGCAAGTCATATTTCTAATTTCAAAGTTAGCTTCAACATTGGTTTAACAGTTCTATCGTTATTATTCTCATTTATAAAACACATCGATAAAATGAACAAACTAAACATAAACATTTCATTTGCTATTGGTTAATCATCCTATTCCCATATAAAATATAAACATTAATTAACATCCTTTATCCAACAACACATACAGACATCCTCTATACATCCACTCTCTTAGAAATCATGGCACAGAAATGTATCAGTGTTCATACATTTTTCTTACAAATAAATAGATAAAAGCAAGTATTTTCATTACTGGAGCAGCTGCAGCCTCCAAGCCACATTAAACACAATATCAACCTTGAAATGTCCATCAATTTTTATAGATTTGTAATTTTTTACTCAACAGTGAATTCAGTTCAGTTCAGGCATCTTATTCTCGTACCCGGGCGGCGGGGTGATAGGTTCGATGGTCACTGGGTTTTGGGTGGGGGTGCGGATCTGAAGCCTGAAGTCCTTTAGGTGCAATTTGTCCGACTTGATCCTCCGCACGCGGAGAGGTCGGAGAAATCGGCTGGCCCGGCTGCTGCTCCGAGCGGGCAGGGAGGGGTTTCTCTCAGGGCCGTTGGCTTCTCCCTGGGACTCTGGGGCAGGTGCAGAGGCAGGGTCATTGAGCGGGGTGTCCTCAGTGGGGTGGTTGGTGGTAGTGTCCGAGCCTTCGTTCTCCACGGCTGCAATGATGTCCTCATACGACGGGAGCTGGGATGTGCTGTTTCGGAGATTGCTCTGTCGGACCGGGTAGTTACCGCTGCCCACTGCGTCCTCGTAGCTCGGGACGCTGTAGGCGGCAGGGTCTGGAGCTCTGCAAAATCATGTGAGAAATGAGAAGTGTAAAGGTCTATGTACATGTAGAATAGATAGGTATAAACATATGAAGCTACAGGATACTGTAACTACTGTAGGAGTGAGCAGTATGGTAAAAATAGAATATCACAATTTCAATTGTATCACTATTATTTAGAGTACTT
Organism: Philypnodon macrostomus; assembly: GCA_036025475.1. NCBI lineage: Eukaryota > Metazoa > Chordata > Actinopteri > Gobiiformes > Eleotridae > Philypnodon > Philypnodon macrostomus. The sequence goes on from JAVQKC010054572.1 coordinate 60,239, forward strand.
TATATTTTTCCCATACACAGACATCTCAATATTCTTTATTTTGTCTTTTTATTAATATGAACACTGGTATCATAACTTCAAATCACGATACAATATTTAATTGCCATATAGCACAGCATAGTTTACGGTTCAAAATTATGAACTAAAAAAAAGCTTACCGTGCATTTTACAGTAAAAAAGGGGGTCTGGATCATCAAAATCAATGCTGTTCACTCGTATCCAAATATTAACAGTACATCAATTCTAATAATGTTTGTCAAGGGAAAACAGGGTGGGTGGTCATGTGCTTGTACCTGTATATTCAACACACAGGTTACATATCACAAAGAATGATTTAAATATGATAATAACATAATTATGAATTGAAAACACAAAGAATCAATCCCACTCTTCCAAAGTTAATGCACACTAGTGAATTAAAGGGGTCAAGACTAATGCCTCCTAATCTGCCACACTGTAAGTCCATATCATTATAGTGATTGTAACTGTATGGCCTCAGCTCTGTCTATATAAGTCACTAACATAAGGCAATGACTCACGCTTCCTGATCCGTCGCCACATGGTCAATGAAGGGGACACCTGTCGCCACTGGCTGGTTCCTCTGGTCCCTCGTTCTCCTCTTGCTCCTTACTCCCAGGCAGATGGACAGGAGCAGCATGGCTCCGCCCACCCCCACCAACACCATGGCGACGGTGGATGACTTGGTGCGGTCTTTCTCCTCATCCTCCTCTTCTTCCGTGGGCACTGTGGAGTTGGCAGCCAGCGTGGTTGGAGGGTTGCCCGATGATGACTTTCCGTCCATGGGTATGACGGTCCACACAATCATGACAATGCCCAGAGCGATAAGGCCCACTCCCAGGGCACACAGGGCGTAGTGGGCCCCAGTGCCGGTGGCCGCGGAGCTGGGCGTTCTGCGGTTTCCACCACAGACATCTTGACTGGAGCACATCCTGCATCAAACGTCCAGAAAACAGGTGTAGTTTGTGTTAAACCTAGAAAGAGGGATTGATTCAGCTAAACACAGAAATACGTTACCATGGTATATTCAGAGCATTTTCACACCTAGACCTCCATACCACACACACACACACACACACACACACACTGTTGTCATATATAATAATATATAACTGCTCAGTCAGATGTGATCATCATGACAACGTGTCTCCTGTTCGCAAACCTAATTTGGTGATGTTATGTCCAGGCCAATACTATCTTTTTTGAACAGTTCTATATTTGTCCAAACCATGGTCCGCTAGTTTTTACATTTGACAGTTTAGTTTGAATCAAACGTGAGGGTCTGGACACTGCAGGTGTGAAAGTCCCCCTAATCCAATCTGAGACTCTGCTCTGTCTGAAGAAGAATGTGATTGGATGTTTTATTTTGTCATAGATGCAGCACATATCAGAGCTGATAAAGTTCAAGCAAGCGTTGTGTGTTTTGTGTGTTTTGATTTCAGACCACACATCACTCCCTGCTCTTCTCCTTGATTTCCTGTCCATGCAGAGATAAGATTGTTAAATGTGTATTGCATCAAATGTGCCCTGTATAAAACAATTGTCCTGCCTGAGATTCTCCTCCAACACGGTGATCTCAATTTAGAGATTCTTCTATCTATCTAAAGACTGAGTTGGGCTGGCATGAGAAGAATAATTATAAATGTATTAAAATGTTTTAACCTGCTTTGTTAACCAGGCCCAGCTTGTGGTTACTATGACAACATTTAAAGGGGGCCAAGGCGCTGTATTTCCTGTTTTATCTTTTTAAAAGGAAGTTTGTTTTGACGCACAATTGTAGGTTATATAAATATCCCTGACTTTAACAGCTGGATTCATACTTAACTTGAGAATAGTGGAGGTTATCTGCATTAGAGTAACAGAAATAATGGTGCACATGTTGAAACATGAAAACCACACAACAGTCACATTCGGGTGTCACGTAAATGTGACCAAATCAGTTCACTCAGCACCTGTACATTACAGAGTTCCACTGGCATTGTTACAAAACATCCTAAAAAATCATTCAGGAACAGTCCATGAGTCAAAATCATTTCTGGATGCATTAAAATTAGGGACAATTTTATACTGTCTATGATATGAACTTCTGCTAATCTGGATTGTTGTGCAATGATACTTCTACTTCTTCAGTAGAGGTGGGACAAAATATTACTTCTTTTTTTCTTTTTCTTGGAGATACGTATCGGTATTGCAGGCTGCTGTATCTATATATACACATCTATATCTATATCTATCTATATCTATAGATAGATATAGATATACATCTATATATATCGTAATTTATTATATATTTTCTGTATTTCACAAAAATAAAATCTGGCAGTTCTTATTTTGAGAAAGTCGACTTATTTGTGAGATCAATTTTTAAGTATTCACTGTTCAAATTATAAAATTAACTGTATTTCATAAAAAATTATCCATTCATTGGAACATAGTTTAAAAACGGTATTAATTCCTTAAAACAAAACGTGATATATCGTCGTAGGTTATTATGGGCAATATATCGAGTATCGCCCTTTTGAGATATTATCGGTATCGTGAGCCATGGATCGTTTATCGAATCGTGCATAATTCACAAGCGTTGTCATTAGAAAGTTAAAAATATACTGAATTTGGGGAATTTCGAAACTATGAAGAACAAGAGACACGTTATAGGTCATATCGGGGCCAAATGAATGAATCCTACAATCACAGAAAGTGAAGATGTCCATCACAGGAAACATTACATGCTTCATCCTTGTTTGGGTCATTAGTTCCTGTGAGCACTGCCTTCTTAACTGGTCAAATAAGTCAAAGGCATGTACTTAACAGGTCAAGCAAATATTATAAAAATACAGTTTCATTGTGTTGATGTACATAATGTGAGACTTGTTAAGGTTTTGAAGAGACAGAGAAAACAATAAGGAATATCTTTGTTGTTTATCTGCAGTAAACAAGGGAAGATGATTAATACTCTGCATACAATCTTCTGATGATAACTGACACTATGTAGATCTTAAATACCTCATGTTTCAAAGTTTTACCAGCAACGAATTTAACATTTATGCATCAATCTCATAACCGTTTTTAGACCAACATCTGGACCTGCTAATTTCAGTTCCGCGTAGTTTACAGACGATCCAAAATATTACGCCTGTATTATTTTCCCTTTTAGTAGTTAGAATATCTTAATCTAAATCATTTCTAAAGAAGTAATCAATTTCAGATGGATTAGTAAATCTCTGAAAGCCACATATCTTTAGGCAGTAGTTTGGCAAACATTGAAATATAATTGATTGGCAATGTTTTCATTTCGAAACATATATCCACCCATCACATATGTGTGAACCTTTGAAGGACGTGTTGCCATGGTAATTCAGTGAAGCTGATTTTTTGATGTAGGCACTATCTCCAACACTTCAGATAAAAGCACAGATCAAAACAATGGGCTCACCAAATATTGATGAGTGTGGGCTAAACACACAGTCAAACATCAGACTTTCTCCGCTTTCAACTAGACAAACATTATATGGCAAACAGGTTATTGATGGATGTACTAGCTCTGCAGATATGAATAATAATAACTAAGGCAATAATTCATCATTTCAGGCAATAAGTAACTATTCTGCCTGTTGACTATACTTTACCAAAAACACAATCAAAATCTGTTAGACACCCAAATATAATCGTTGGTGTTCTTTTGGGTTATCACACAATTCTGGAAAGCACTATGGTAATATGAATCAATAGCTAGGATAATTTGAGCACATAGTGATATCTAATGCATCGTGTAAGGTCTCCTTGGTATATGTAGTTTTAATCACATATTTGTTAGTGGTTAGTACTACAAATGTATCTTTATATTTTAACGCTTTACATTTTTATATCATTATTGGTACAGCAGTTAATTGCCGACCTGTAAGCCTGGATGCAAAAGCGGGTCATATTACAGTTGAAATCATGTCCAGCGCGTTTGAAGTCTGAAATGGTGAAATATAATTGAATATAATCCACAGTGTCATAAAGTTCATGGTGAACATAATATATAATATTGGCATGCATAAAGCAATTTCTAAAGCCACACCGTTTTATCATATTCACATGTAGTTAATGACCAGTTCCGCATCAATGAGTCACATGTATGAGTACTACTACAGCCTACGCTTTTGCACAGTACATGTACATGGGTGTGTCGACCTACCCAGGTAAAAAAAACACCTGTCAGAACAATGACCATAAAATACATAAAACATCCAAATAAAAGAGAACAGAAAATATATTAACTTCGAAAGAATCAAAAGACCGTTTAGAAAGTTCAAATAATGTGGCGTTTCTTTGAGCAGCTAAAACCAAGGGCGTTTCAAAAGGAAGCCCGTGTCCTTGGATGAATCACCACATTTGAACTTTGACACTTACACTTGTAAAAGATTGTTCAGTGTATTTCAGTTCTTGGTAAGAATGAGAACGTGAACATTAGATACGTGTGATACATTAAGGCCTTACCTTTTCACCGCAGCTGCTCAAGGACTTCCCTCTTCATCGGTGAGTTACCTGGTTCACGACGCAGGTGTTTTGGGGGCGATTGCGCACGTAAAGCAGAGAGCAAACATAGACGTAGCCGGCGTGGGGTTCTTCAACTGAAACTACTGTTGAAAATTCAAACCCAGATATCTGTTTTTGTTATGAAGCTAGTCGCTAATAAAAGGTGTTGAGAACTTTGGCCAAACTCTCGTCGTAGTGACACTCCTGTTGCCGCAGAAAAAGAGGCGTCCTCCGGGTCCTAGCGCTGCGCTCCTGCCCACGCTCCCTACACTCCTGCCCACACTCCCTACACTCCACTGGGAACAAACCGAAACCAGTCACCTTAACCGTCATGGGAACTATTTGGGAGGAAACTGTCTTAGTATAAACTGATTAATTATTAATCTATTCTTTTTCAAGGTTTTTATTTGATGTCCAGGTCACATAGGCCAATGTTCCACTAGTAGCCTACTCACTAGCCCTACTCTGCCTACTCACTAGCCCTACTCTGCCTACTCACCAGCCCTACTCTGCTTACTCACCAGCCTTACTCGGCGTACTCACTAGCTCTACTCGGCCTACTCACCAGCCTTACTCGGCCTACTCACTAGCTCTACTCGGCCTACCCACGAGCCCTACTCGGCCTACCCACCTGCCCTCCTCGGCCTGCCCACCAGCCCTACTCGGCCCACTCACCAGCCCTACTCGGCCTACCAACAAGTCTACTCGGCCTGCCCAACAGCTCTACTCGGCCTACTCACCAGCCCTACTCGGCCTGCCCACCAGCTCTACTCGGCTTACTCACTAGCCCTACTCTGCCTGCTCACTAGCTTACTCACTAGCTCTACTCGGCCTACCCACTAGCCCTACTCTGCCTACGCACTAGCCCTACTCGGCCTACTCACTAGCCTTACTCGGCCTACCCACTCGCTCTACTCGGCCTACCCACCAGCTCTACTCTGCCTACTTACCAGCCCTACTCGGCCTGCCCACCAGCTCTACTTGGCCTACTCACTATCTCTACTCGGTCTACTCACTAGCCCTACTCTGCCTACTCACTAGCTCTACTCGGCCTACCCACTAGCCCTACTCTGCCTACTCACTAGCTCTACTCGACCTACGCACTAGCCCTACTCGGCCTACTCACTAGCCCTACTTGGCCTACTCACTAGCCCTACTCGGCCTACCCACCAGCTCTACTCGGACTACTCACTATCTCTACTCGGCCTACCCACTCGCTCTACTCGGTCTACCCACTAAGTCTACTCGGCCTACCCACTCGCTCTACTCGACCTACTCACTAGTCCTACTCGGCCTACTAAAAAGTACTCCACAGCCCAGCCTTAATGTTGGCGGGAAATCACACCTCTCAGCCAATGACTTGTCTAGTCCCAACAGTCCAGCCAATCAGTGGCAGGCAATCTGGTTTAGTATCAGCTGGGCTCACTTGGAACCTGGGAGAAGCAAGTACTAAATAGTTTGTCTAGATTTAGTGCAGCTGTACTCCAGATAAAGTGGTGACATATCATAAATGGTTAATGAAAACCACGTGTGATTAAAATCAGCTACTGCCACTACAAAATAGACATATAAATATACATAAATAATAATACCTGTCTCTCGCTGTAAGGATACAGTCCTTTTACAGCAGAACAATGGGTCTCCAGGTTTATAAAATGCTTTAATTACCAGTCACCAGTTATCAGTCACAAAAGGGCAATGCCATACAATATTAATGAATCGTACATTCATAATACATTGTTCAGCACACATAAGTGCACCATCTTAATTCTGTACAATAGGCCTTCAATAAAACAGCATTGTTTTAATGGAAATAGCAGGTTTATGTTCATAGTTGAGATGCCTGAGGAGTGAACAGAGACCACAGACAGTGAGAGTGTGCAGGTTTGAACTAGTCCAGGTTCCCACTGAAACATTCACGAAGACCCACAAAGAGACAGGCCGACAAACCAGTTCCTACTGTTGAAATGACCTCAGGGTGCACAGTGAGCCGTTTCCTTTGAGTTAATAAAATATCAGACATGACTATATGTATATATGTATACATGTAAATATGTATATCCATATGTTTCTGAGTCCATTGATTACGCATTTATCTTTGATGCACATTGGAAGATCTGATGTCGTTCTATAAATACAAATTGTTGTTGTTACAAAACTGCTAAAATATTCAGTTAAATTCTTTTGTTTCCTGGTTTATAACATTTAAGATACAGCCTAACATATGTCCTGCATTTTAAAAATGTTATAAAAACATAATTATTATACTGTGACATTTTACTACTACTACTATTTACAATGTTAATGTTGTTGTTATTAATAAAGGAGAATATTGTATTATTTTCCTTTAAATGATCATTTTAGAATCATAAAAAAGTATGACCCCAAATCAGTATTGAAAATATAATCCATCATAACCACCCTGTCCATAAGGCATCAATAATGACGCAGTTACACCCTACAATGAATGGCCATATCTCCTCAGCTGTAGCAGGTGTATAGTGAATGTTGATCCTAATCCATTTATTGTCGTTGTCTTGTGTGGTTCAGTAGTAAACAGTCTTGTAAACATTAGTGCATTCTTTTGGCAGAGTGTCAGACGTTGGTGATCTCCACACTGGTGTAGGTGGTGTGCATGGGGCTGCCACTGGCCCGGGACACTGCCTGGACCCGGGAATCTCGAGGTAAAGACCCACAGCCCAGGACACGCTCTGCAGAGTGACTACTGGCCCGCAGCCTCAGTGGGCTCTGTGGAAGACAAGAATAAAAAAAACCCCGAATAATCTTAGACGCTTTGCTCTCTGTTTTTTATTTCTGACATCTCACATGCATTAAGACAAAGAGCCTCAGGTGAAATTCTTGTTTTGAGAGGAGCTGCAGTTGCTTGACCCGGGAGTGTCAGAAAGCTGGTTTGAAAAACATAAATGCTGAACGCATCTCCTTGAATACTACTGTGTATTACATTTAACAGTGTTTATGTTTGTCAGTACTGCCAGACCTGTTCACATTATGAGTGAGTCTAGAGAGTTGATCCCTCTATCATGTGGTTCTCCCTAAGGGTTCTCTTTGTCCCATAAATGTTTGTTTTTTTTAGTTTTTCCTGACCGCGATGGAGGGTCTAAGGACAGGGGATGTCCTGGGACAGTCCTGTTGTTTGTGTTTATTGATTGTCCATTAACTTTGTTACTGTTTGCAAGGACATTGTTTATTGTTTACATACATCTCTTTTTGTGAAGCCCTCTGAGGCAACTTTGTTGTGATACAGGGCTATACAAATAAAATTGAATTGAATTGAACTATTCTCATTCGAACACTTTAAATAACATTGGTCATTGTATGAACTGGTTTGTTTCACATAATTGCCAATTACTTAAATATTGTTCAATTTCATCTGGATGTCTGGCCAAGCATTTTTATTGACATATGTACACTATATATTCATGTGACAAAGATGAATGTTCTATTCAATAATGATAATTTAATTTGTATTATACCTTCCCACATCTTCTGATAGACTTCCTCTCCTCTGCAAAGCGGTTCATGATCACAGGTGAGGAAGAGGCACTTCCTTGTTCAAAAGAGCTGCAAAATATCACATGACGGTCCAGGAACATTCATATTGTGATGAATATGAAGGTTCATATTATGATGTATGTTATGTATGAATATGTGAACCTTTACCAGTGCGTGACCGTGAGCGCCCTCATCTCCTCGTACAGATGCCTGTGGAGCATGGGTTTGTTGTTGGGGATACACAGAGCTCTGAACATGGCATCTGTGTCGAAGGATAGATCCAGAATCAGCACTGCTCCGTGGATCCCTTTGCCCTGAAGATTATCGGCAAACTCCTGAAGAAACATAAAGACAGTCTCACATTCAGACATTCAGACATTCAGACGCACAACATCTTGAAATAAATTCAGATTTTGGTTCACAAATGAGTCTACATTTAAAATGGCTTTAGGAATTGACTAGAGAAGGGTCCAAACTGTACTCACCGAGGGTTACATTGTCAAAAATGAAAACCAACGAGGGCCACTCTCTGAAGTGACCGATGTTGCTTCACCAAAAGTTTGTTTTCTGGACACTTATCTTCTGGCAGTTTTTTTTTTTTACTTAGTGTTCCTCTATATAATAACCACAGAGAGAAGTGGAAGGATATCTTGTTTTCATTGAATTCTGTCTTTTAGTTGGATTATGTAAAGTCACAGGCAGTAAAAAAAGACAATTTGGGCCAACTCAGAGGTAAGCTTGAGGGCCACAAAAAATTTCTCTGCGGGCCGCATTTGGCCCCCGGGCCATAGTTTGGACACCCCTGGACTAGAGGCCACTTTGCTGTTTACTGGTCACTAACCAAATAAAAACCAGAATTAACTCTAAATTTGACATGAAACTGTTGACATTATTAACAGCCAGGCAGCCCATACAGTCGTTGAAATGACTACGACATCATCATTTGTCATGCCATACCAGTTCATCGTTCATGCTGTTAGTGGTAGTTTTGTCAACAAAGCCATCATTATCTTTGACGGGCTTCCTCCAAACACGTGTGGTATCTGTTCCTAATCTGTCTCGGTAGAAAACAGCCGTCATAGCTCTGACCTCCCACCCACCTTTAGGTCGATGTCTGTGATCCACTTCATTATCCTCTGACAAGTCCAAACAATGGGGTCTCGGTCGACCTGCTCACATTTTGCACGTCTTGCCTGTAGGGCCTTTGAAAAAAAAAGAAAAAAAGTTAGACGTTGTAATTTGAGAGAGAGAAAGAGGCAGACAGAGGTCAACATGCATGAGGACGAGAGCTTTTATTATGGTATACAGGTAGTGGATTTACTTTTACTGTATCTGTAAATAATGAACTCAACATAAAGCACACGGAAGGTTTATTTGAATGAATTTAATGAAATATAGTGGAATGTGAGAGTGAATAGTTCTCTGTCAGTGTGTGTCTCTGTTTCAGCCCTGGGTTCAAGTAATGCATCTCCTGTATTTTTACATTTTTTTTGTAACGAATGTGACACTTTTCCTTGAGGCATGAAATATTTGAGAAATTCTGAAAATTGAAATTAGTTTTTTTTTTTTGGTAATTTGATTATGACCTCTTTATCAAAGTTAATCTTCTGCAGGAGCTGGATGGCCAGGAGTAGACTGGTCTGGTGGAAATGGTCACTGATGTTGAGGTAACGCTCCAAGTCTCTCCGATTTAAAGAATTCAAAACTCGACCGTCGACCGAATGTGTCTGAAAGTTGTGGCAATACTGCGGAAGTCCTACGTCACTGAGCCACGATGTAGAGACCCAGTGGTGGTCCATGTCTGAGGCTTTGGACAATCTAGAAAATGAAGAGTCAAGGATGATTTGATTTGAAATGTAAAGGGTTTTTATCTAGCTGTGTCTGTTTGTGTATGTCTCTGTGTAAGCCCTTCGACTAACTGTCCACTTTCTAGATCAAAGCCCAACTTTTACTTCTTAGAAAATAGCCGATACCAGAAACTATATGAAGTACTCATTATTAATAAATGTCATCCTTAAGAGTACAGTTTTTCTAAAATAATGTTACTCAAGTAAAAGTAAAAAGTACTCATTCACATAATTACTCGAGTAAGAGTAGAAAAGTACTGGTGAAAAACTACTCAAGTCCTGAGTAACTGTTTGAGCGTAATGTCAGATTATTTTTTCATTTTGTTGTAAAATGGCAAAAAAAAAAAAAAAACAGCAATCAAAATATAAACTAAAAAAGGAAAGAATATTTTTGAAAATGAAGGCACATTTTTCACATAAAGCTGTTCTTATAAAACATATGAAGTGGGTAAACTCTTCCTATTACTCAAGTTACTCAGTTACTTCAAAATATTATTACTCAAGTAAATGTACCTGATTACTACCCACCTCTGCATGCAGACTGATTGGATCCTTTTCTGTTAGTTTTTTGATGGAGGCAACAAATGTAAGCAGTGATGGATGTATAGTCACGAATAGGACAGAATGTTTAATATTGTAACTTTATGTGTAGTTTTGTAAACCCTAGCTGGCTCACCCTTGGTCCCCTTCAGCCCTTCTGTAGTCCTCAATGGCTAGTCTTAGCTTCCTGCGGTGAATAGGATTACTTATGCCCAAACCTAGCTCCAGGTCCTCATCTGTCAGACTGAGCAGCACCTAAACAAAACAATCAATGGCTCAAACAGTATGTTCACATGCATCGTAAATGCCAGTACCTTGCCACTCTTGACATTTTCTGAGCAGGCCCGTGTGTACATAGGCATCCCCAGGACCACCTCGAGCCAGGCCTGCACCGCCCCGGCTCTCCACTGGGACATACAGGTGTTTCGTGTGAGTTCCACCTGCTGCAGTCGGTCCTGGTGCTCCTCGCCATCGGACAGGCTCTGAGTCAGGCTGTCAGAGTCTGATACGACCAGGGAGATGTTAAAGTCGAGGAGGAATGTAGAGGAGGATATAGAATATGTCAGCTTGAAAATACATATCAACATTACCTTTGGCTCATGTTTTGCATTCACATTAGAATTAGAATTTGTATTTTTTAAAGACGTAACACTAAGCTCTTCACACAACAACCTAAACCTGATTTTCTTCTGTGGCTGCATGTTAACACTTTTGAACCTTGATGGGGGCGGAGAATAGTTAATAGTTACAATGCAGAGCCACTAGGTGGGAGCATTGCGATTGCTATAAAATGGTATCTGCGTCTTTAAAGTTACTTTGTTACTGCTCACAATTAATACATTTATTAACAGCAAAGGAAGCCTGTGTAATGTGTAAATAGATTAGTGCATTGGTATAATTGTCTAACAGAAATGATTAGGAACGGTGTTAAAACATCGACGTGTTGTTATGAGGAACCTATTACCTTCTATATTAAAGGGACATATGGGGATTATTCATAGTCTTCATGCTGCTGCACACTACAGGTCCATACAGGAACAGAGAAACACTGATTCATCTTGAACTAGTCCAAGATGAAGTCTGAGTGGTTTACCTGGTTCATGCCGACAGGAGGAACATGTACTGCATGCAAACGTCCACTGTCTTTTCAAACTTTCAGATCCCACTTTTATTTTAATATGGTTCTTGTTCATATGAATAATCCCCTTTAGAGCAGAAACAGACAGCTGGTAACCACAGATGAAGAGTTACTCACTGGCAGGAGGCAGGAGGGAAAGACACATTAGACATAAAACAAGATTATTTCTATGAAGAGAAAACAGAATGGTTGTTTTAGTTACTTGTTTTATTTTAAAATATGATTTATTTCAATTATTATAATGATTTCTGGAAATGCTAAAACCTCCTCAACATCTTTCAGCGACAGCTGCAGCAGATAAATACGTCCAGATAAATACATCTAGTTAACTTTGATTTTCTCTTTTTAAATAAAATACTTCCATCATTCATATCCTAAATTACAAAGCAGAGATATAATATTAGATCCACAATTTAACAAAGAATGAGGAGGGTCTTAAAACAAGTGTACTGATAATGCAGAACATATTTAGTCCAGACAGGAAACAGAGGGTGGTGGAGAGTATTAATCTGGTTGGCGATGAATGTCTGAAGTGACATACAGTAGGAGGTCATGCAGGGGTTTGATGCACATTCCCTTTTATACTATTGGCACAGCTCTCAGTCAGTTATGATAGACAAAAACAGGCAGAATGGGACACAGATTCCTCAGAGACGGCACTCGCACACTGAGCACATTAAGACAAATATGCCCAGATGTGCATTTTTAGCTGTTGACCTTATATGATGTTGTCTTTGCATGTAAGGCTTACCCTAAAGATGTAGTTGCCCTTTAATAGCACCTCTGGTGGCCCAGGTTACTCACAACAACATCAAATTTAAACAGCATAAGCTACAACACAAATCCAAAATATACAATAAAACAGCATTATAATAAAAACGTGTGTAAACCGGTATGTCAACATACCCTGGATTCTCATCTTCTACAGGCCGCTTACTATTTTGTCCACGACAAAGGCCCTTTGGGACAATAAAAGAGGCTATATTTGATTTTATTTGACAAATATTGTAAATTGGTTTTATGTTTTAACATTATTAGGAAGGTTTTAGTATCACCACATCTTAAATGAACTGTGCAACATTCAGTGCACTACTTTTTAGTCCCTAGACACTCCACTAATTACTTGCACTACATGTATCTTGTTCATCTACATTAATCTGAGACCTAAAACCACACTATTATGTATACATGCTGTTGTGTGTTTTTTTAGTTATGTTTTGTGTTCTGTTGTGGTTTATTGTCATTGTTGTTGTTTTGAGTCATCCGGGTCACCGTACTGTCCACATTCTGATATGTTGTGCAAAAAGTGTGACTCTAGCACTTTTCAATAACATTAAAAGCTTAAAAATGACAATAGTTTTGTAAAAATACAAAATTTGTCCTATATAACAACCAAGCCAATTACCCCCCCCCCCTTTTTTTTACATGATATTAATGTAAAAAAAAAGAGAGATCAATGACAAAATCCAAATGACATTTACAGTAAAAACACTAGTTTCACAATAATTTCTATTTACATATGAACAGTCCTTCAATTCAAGTCTCCAGATGTATATAAAACAAAACAATAGGACATTTGGAAGATATTACAGCATAAAGGTGTCTACACATGATATCCCGTGTATATATTTATAAGCATGTAAACATATATACATATGCATACATGTACAACTATAAATATATATCTCATTTACAAAAACATACAATTTGACTTTTGTTTCGACTTTACATTTGAGAATAGCAGTCTTTTCCTATGCTCTATACACATTCACACGCTCACTCATGCATTACCAGTCAGCATCCTCCTCTATGTAATAGTCAGGAGTGGCTGTACCATCAAAAAGTCCTGGGTCCAGGGACTTTCTCTGTTTGGTTCGAGTGAAGACCCTCGATAAAGAACCTAACGTCATCTTCTCCTTTTTCTTCTTACGCTTCTGGTCCTCCAAATCCTCCATAGACTACAGCCAGCACGGGACAAAGAGAAGTGTTAGTTTGATCAAATCATTTGGTAATGGTTATGTGGGCTGCACAACGGATCGTTTTAAGGGTTTCTAAAGGTTATATGGTCAATGGGACATGTGGTTAGAAAAGTCTAGAGTGTGGATTGATAGTGGTTGATTCATAGTGGCAGTCAAATACATCAACACTAACAGAACATGCTGGTTGTAAATGTACAGTACTTAAATGCTTCTGTGATTACGTTGCTTTAACCTTAGCATCCATGCAATATTATATCACATTCATTGTGTGTGATGGGCATTCCTCCTTGCCGGTGAAAAATCATCAAATCAATTCAAACATGATTCCACGTTGTATTGTGCTTTTTCTAACATTGTGCAGCCCTAGTCAAACATACACCACCGCGACCAAGCAGGCGGCTGAGACCCAGCAAGCCGACATAGGTAAGAGACACATGCATGACCAGGATAGAAGGACACCATAGATATATATTGTATGTTTTAGAGATGCACCGATATGAAATTGAAACCAAGAAATCATCATAGAAACAACCGCCTTACATGTATTTATCAAACCATAGATATTAGTTTGACTTCATTGTCTCCCTAAATCTAGACTTGTTGAATGGGCTTTTCTTTCTCTGACTGTTTCTAAACCTAAATATTAGAATTGATCCTTTTTGAACAACAGCTTACCATCCGCCATCTGTATCCACCGATAACGATATCAGTCAAAATTGTGAATATTGGCCGATACCGATGTTGGGCAGATATATCTGTGCATCCCTAATGAGTTATGGTGTGGTTACATATTCGGAGTGGCCCGGTGGTTCTTACATTACAGAGAGAGTGTGTCCTATGGCGTGGCGAGTTGATGTCACTGGGGGTAGATGACCGGTCACCGTCGGCCGCAGAGGCGTCCGAAATGACCGAGGGTTGCCGTGAATGTCCCGGGCTGATCCTCACCACGGCTGGAGGTCACGAGCATTCATTTACATACACAGGAGCCCAAAGTTAGTAAATGCATTAGCCCATAGAGAAACCAGGGTTAGTCTGCAACACCCAGCAGCATTGAGACCACGGAGAAAGAGATAGACAGTTGGTGGAGTGCGTCTGAATTGTTCAAATTGGGTTTTTTTGTTTAGAGATTACATTTTTATCAAGAAAATCCACAAATATTAAGCCTTACAACATTTATAAGCAAACAATATTAGTACTTTACGCTACCCTAGTAAAAAAAAAATACTTTTACTTTGAACCATTAACCATAAAACACACCAAAACATCTGCATTTTGACTCTTTGGGAGAAAAAAATCTACCAAATTCGACCTGCCCTCTAGCTCAGTTAAAAATGCTAGGCCTTTTTAAAGTGGTATCGCGTTAAGAGAAACGCGTTTGGTCTGGTTCTGGTATACGGAGTTAGGACGTCCCTTGTTAATTTGAGGTTTTCAGACACACTCACAGAGAAGTGTTGGAGAGAGATCGTACCTGGTCGGTCTGTGGTGTGGCTGTGATACAGGGTCTGCTGGCTTTGGCGGATGGCGGCGGTCAGGGGTAAGTCCGGATGCATGACCCATTCCTGGCTCCCGTTCACTACAGGCTCCGTGGGCATGGCCAAAGAGTGACGCTTTGGGACATCCTTGGTCAGAGTGGCTAAAGACTGCTTAGCCTGGAAAAAGCAAAAGAAGATATGAGATTCAGAGGTTGGGATAAGCTTGAGGTAAAGTATTATGGTATGATATGGTATAATGAGCTGTTGTTGTTTATGGTATATGTTTAATAAAGTTATTCAGAGGTTGGAAAGTATTTACGACTTAGCTCAAGTGTCAATTTGAAATCTCATCTATCCTTTAGAGGCATCAGACTAATTCTTTGTGTACAGTAGATACAAAATTGGATCGCTGAACTGGTATTAATCACAGTACTGACCTTGCAGCTAAAACTGGTTTTGAGGAAAATCAGCCACAGGCAAATGTGGTTAAATAAATTCAGTGCCTGGAGGCAGCAGGGCTTTGGTTGTCATTTATTCAGACACATTAACTGACTAATGAAGAAGCCAGTTGTTCATGATTTCCTATGTACGCTGCATGATTCTTCAACTCAAATCATCTGTGTAAATAAAAGGTGGAACTCTTGTGTGTGTCAAGTCACCTCACTTCATTGATACCTATTGTTTTATTTCCTCTGTCTTTATACAGATAGAAAAAAGTACATTTTTCATTCAGTCTATAAGGGCTCTATTGAGGTAACTCATCCGTGTTGTGTTCAGGGCTGAAGGGTAATTAGGTGTTTCAGGTTTGAGGCTGTCAAAAATACCTGACCTCCCAAATTTAATCCAAAATGGCGGACTTCCTGTTTGTTGTAGGGTGGGGCCATAATAATATTTTATGTTGGGTACACTGTGGAGAATCACTGTACCAAGTTTCATTGCTCTCTGCCAAAGTAAGTGTGTCCAGGGTCCCATA